>SMMQ01002154.1:517-10671 GCA_008271595.1 [Pythium] brassicae (nom. inval.) | reverse complement strand
TCAAGACTCTCCAGGCCCAGCAATCGGCTCACTCTCAAGTGAGACCCTTTGCTTCAAGAACGCTTCCTCAAGCCAACGGGGTCAGTGCCGTCCAGTTCTTCGCTTTGCGTGAGCAGGACTGGCCTGAGTCCCATTACAGGTACCACATTGCGCACGCGTCGTCTGAAGATGGAGCTGATGGATACTTGGTTTGTTCTAAAGCGAATCGCGACACTCTTCCCCTCACGCGGCTATACAGAATCCCGTTGAAAGTTTGTGTCAGCCGCAGCTTTTCCTATGCCAGTTTGTGTCTCACTTCGGTTAACTGGTTGATCCATGCCATCTCGACCCTAGTCTGCACGCAAAGAAGATCGCTGGTCGAGACAGCAATGTGTTTCTTCACTGCCGCGTGGGAGCCCTCCATTCGAGAAATTTTCATGTTCCCGTAGTGACG
The DNA here is from genome assembly GCA_008271595.1 of [Pythium] brassicae (nom. inval.). Classification (NCBI taxonomy): domain Eukaryota; phylum Oomycota; class Peronosporomycetes; order Pythiales; family Pythiaceae; genus Globisporangium; species [Pythium] brassicae (nom. inval.). The sequence continues at coordinate 10,238 of SMMQ01002154.1, read as the reverse complement.
GCGCTTGTTGGTCCACGCGGCGACGAGTCCCTCCTTGTTGCACAGCCACGTCGTGGTCAGGTACTCTAGAGCATTAACGGGTGTGGTCGATTCGAGAGCAGCTTAGACTTCGTGGAAGCGTTCCTCAGTTGCTGCTCGACACTCGATGTCCAAACCGTCGAGAAATCACTCTCAGTTGTTGGTGGGACGAAAGTGCTTCTTGCAGTTGCTCGCGATGTTTTGTTGATGTGCCACAAGCACAACAAGTTGCGCGTGCCCGGGCATACAGCTGCCACGGCGTTCATCAGTGCTTGTTCCTTGTCTGTGACTATTACTTCCGGTCTCGCGTTGCCAAATGTTCCAACAAAGCGCTCTAGAGCCCATCGATAGTCCTCTTCGCATTCTCGCGACAAGAAGATAAAGCAGGTAGAAAAAGTACTGTTGGTCGCCGACAGCCCAACGACGCGCAGCAGAAGTATGTTGAATCGATTCGTTTGATATGTACAGTGGGCGACGAACGTCGCTGAGAACCGAAGAGCGAGAAGAATTGCGTCGCCGTGAGCGAAAGAGAGCGGGCATACTCGACCTGCGCTGTTGAGGTTGACGTCAAACGTGTGCGGCCCTTCGGCACGACGGTCTACGGTCGCGTCGATCGGCGTTTGTCAGGCGAGAGCTTTACGGCGATTTTTTTGCGTTATAAATGCTCTCTTTCTGTGAAGGAAGCTGGGTTCGCTTGTTGCAGTTAGGCTCCGATATGGCGAGGCTGAAGACCTACAGCTGTTAGTTGAGCAACCTCCTCGGCAGCAAAACTCGTTTGACTGTGATGCGCTGGATGTCCACTGAGAATATATGGCGGCTCGTGAATGTGAGTCCCGTCACGAACCACGAACGTCCACCTATCCTGGTTTTTCAGGCTGGAGTATATGGAGACCGGGCATGTGCACTTCGTTGTTGGTGTAGAACTAGCATCGGTCCCGGTAGACTTGTTTCGACCGTCACAGACCCCTCCTCGATCGCACTGAAATTCGATCTGGTTTCATTTCGACCAGCGGCGTATTGATATCACGCAGCCCTCAGCGCGAGCGTGAGGCTGCAAGGCGTCGATAATTTTCCATTTTGTCGCAAACTAGTTCGATGATGGCGGTGCGAGCATTACGACGACCAGAATCACGTCAGCGCAGCCACCAGGTCGAGCTCACCAGCAGCACCTCAAGCACAGATGTGTCAGCCCGCGCTGGCCTTGCAACACACGGGTTCGTTCACCAAGATAGCCTTTATAAAAATCCACAGGCTCAGGTTGCACGTTCGCCACTGGTAGACTTTGATTCGGGGTCCCAAGAAGATTATCGCTAGCTCATTTATCAGGAATACCTCCAGCCGATGTTGCTGGTTAAGCGGCTTGATCAAAAATCGCTGGCACGATTGGCCCAACCAGAATGAATACGAGCTCAATCGACAGTAGCACCGCGAGCATGCGTAGCTCTAGCTCGAGCGGCACGACCAATACGAAACCCGCAAACTCGTCCACCAAAATCACCCATGACACATGTAAAGCAAGCCCGAGCACCATCGCCAAAAAGTATTCCTCAAGCTCGTTCGCCAGAGCTACCACCAGTCCCATAAGAACAAGTATCAAGAGGAAGAGTAGCTCGGGCTGAAATAACAAGCGAGTACGTTCGCTAGTAGCACCGCCAGAACTCGTAGCTCAATCCCGAGCAGCGCGACCAGAAATAATCCCGCAAGTTTGTGCACCAGCACCACTGCTCACACGCGTAGATCTTGCTAAGAAAACTCAACCAGAAAGGAATTGCTGGGTATCGACCGGCAGCACTGTCCGTCAACGTAGCAACGGCTTGTCCACCAACACGAGCCCTCCGATGGTATCACCATATTAAGTATCTGCAGCCCGTTTGCCCGCGCAGCACGACGATCTGCCCACGAGTTCAATCGCCAGCATAAGTGCAACACGGCGACAGTTCAGGTTGTGCACAGGGACTTGGATGCTGCCTTGGGCCAAGAAGAAACTGCAGTCGCAGGGGTTTCACTCCTTTATGTATACCATCGATATAACAAAAATAAATGTCGGTGTACTGAATCCCGTAGTGAAAATGGATTCAGTTACATTTTGTTTTATAGATGATTTTTACAAAAAAGTGCACGAGACAAGGTCCACACGATCTCGTAAAATACGGTATTCCTTGTTCGTAATTTATAGTGACGGCTTCATATAGGCAAAACCGCTGTAAATGTCCAGAATGTGGTGACATTATTGATACAAAATTGAAATTCATTTTATTGGAAGCGGTGATATTGGAGTTTTCAACATAATACAATATGATATTGATAGTCTGGTTGCTGAGCACTGCCTACAACGTAATACAGTACCGTATTCGTCATGTCAAAGGCGGCCCCAGTTTGCAGATAAAAATATTAATTACCATTGATAATATATACCGCCGCCTATGACATGGGGTGATAAGGTTTTGAAGTGCGAGCCAAAACGCATGAGTATATTATCGTGATACGCATGAGTATAATATCGTGATACCACTGGTGTCATGGAATATACTTTTATCATAAACATTTTATCAGCTTAAATCAGGACAAACGGCTTATGACATGTGGCCGCCTTTGAAATGAGGAATACAGTACATCTATGGCAAGGTGGCAAACGTGCAACTGATCGACCGCATCATGAATGACCAGACCGTTCACAAGTTCTCAAGATCCCGTAGCTGCAAGACAAGTACAGCGGTGGTGAGGCAGGTCGACGAGGACGTGTCGTCGAGACAGGCCTACGTGGGAGGCGGCGTTTGAGGCCATCGCGAATCCCAGAGAGTGCGGTACTGGAGGACAAGCAAACCGCGCGTGCAAATGTGTGCCGCGCGTGATCTGGCGCTCGCCGTCGCGTCGACTGGCTGCACACGCTTACAGGCTGCTCCACGTCTCGAAGAGAGGAACGTAGTCGCTAGTCTACGTTGTCTTACTCGCTGTCTTCTTCAAATTCCTATCAGGATATATAGTTCGAGGACAAGGTGAAGTGCTCGCCACGGCAGTGATCGCCACTGCCGCTCCCGCTCAGGTCAGCACCTACAATGTGTGCTCATGAGCTGGTGCGGATGCATCTGGAGCCCAAGACGGATATTATGATGTCTCCTATTGTCCGACATATCGCTCAATTCGGTTGGCGGACTCCAATTCATTTTGAGCCCTGCAAGAATGGGTCGAGAGATATTCGAGCCATCCTCAACTGTAAATTCGAGCCCGTCTCCGACTATCTGGCTACTTTAAAGTGGACTCTCTTTGTTGCTCTCGCAAATTCGACAGGCTCTCGCAGTGTTTTTCAAACGCAATTTTAGTCCATGACAGCAAGTACAAACACCCAGTCTCTGACTCAAGGAGGCCAAATATTTCCGCCGAAAATAACAAACACCGTCAATTCTTACCCAATTATAACGAAAATGTGTGTGGTGGTGCTCCTGGTGATGGAGGCACGGACGCACCTGGTTGCAATCTCGTTGAAGCATCCCAAGAGGCAGCATTTGAATATTACGGCTTCTCCGAATTTCGACAAAAACCATTTTTAGGCATCTGTAAGGACAAAAATACACATTATTGGAGTCGGTAACCTTGTTCATCGTATTTACCGTTAAGGAATGGACATGCTGTACGCCCTGCTTGTTTTGATTCCTTGGACTGTGTCCGCGAATTAGCATGGAAAGATGCTTGTACCTCCTGGATGCTTTAATTTGCAGGATGGTCAGATATTATCTGAACTTATGATCTTTCTGTAACATTTTGACCATATATAGTGCATTATTGCCAAGTTTTGTGCCAAAATTACAAGAATCTCGATGTGCCACCAAAGATATAAGTTTTAAAATCGTCACAGCTCTGCTCATACGCATCAGACAGAAAATGTGTTTGAATGGTTCTGATCGCTACTGAAAGAGATTTCAGATGAACGACTAACGCCGCTGATTCGAGACAAATTCAAAATAATCTCACATTATAAAACTTTGTATGGGACTTCGCGCCTTTGACTCAGAGACTGAGTGTTAATACATGTTCGCAATGACGAGCGGCTTAAAGCGGGTGGCTGAAATCGTTGAGGACCATGAAGACCAACCGCGGCACGTGGTGAATGAGGTGGTGCGCGGAGGTGGCTAGTATGATAACGTTCTTCCGGACAGCCGCGAGCTGCCCAACTGAAGCGAATGCCAAGCACAAGGAACGCCAGACCCCGCATCACGACACTGCGAAGAAGATGAGCGCAGTTCATCGTCCGCAAGACAGAGGAGCGGGCCACGAGTGATGGCAATCGGGTGGAGCGGCATGCCGACAGCACAAGTCATGATTTGTGGCTGAACGCTCGGCGTCGAGTTGGACGCTTGCGCCGCATGTTCGATAGCTGGAGACGTGTATACTCTCCCTCGGACCGACGAGACTCTGGAGTTACTTGGCTGGGCTACATGGTTTACCTCGCTCGGCTTGCACACTGGCTGCTGGCAAGTCGAGCTTGCGGACGAAGACAAGAACAAGTCCGCGCTCATCACGCAGCAAGAGCTCTTTCGGTTTCGACGAAAGCCCTTTAGACTCGCCAACGCGCCTGCCACTTTTCAGCGCGTCATGGACTATGTGCTCCACGGCTTCCGGTGGAAGTCTTGTATGGTCTACTTGGACGAAGAGATCGTGTACTCATGTGCGTCACTCAAGCATCACGTGATTGACGTAGCCGTGGTGCTGAACCGGCTTGAAGGCGTCTGTTTGACGGTCTAACAGTCGAAGTGCGTGTTTTCTGCTGGAGAACTCGACTACCTTCGACAATTGTATTTGTTTGCTGCTCGAGAGCTCGACTACCTTCGACATCGGCTGATTCCAGACGGCGTCAAGCAACAAGAGCGCCTCGTCTCGGCCGTGGCGCAGTTTCCAGAGCCTGGCGATGTCAAGGAGGTCTAGCGGATTGTTCATCTCGCGGAATACTACCGCCGCTTCGTCCCCGGGTTCGGCAGCCGGACCGCGCCACTGGCGTGACATCTCCGTCGCGATGTGCTGTGGCAGTGGGGAACGCAACAACAGGAGGCGTTCGAAGATCTTAAGTGAGCGCTCGCATAGAAACCCGTGTTAACGTACCCGCAGTTCGACTTGCCGTTCGTCTTCAGCACAGACATGTCCGTCATCGGGTGTGGGGCTGCCTTATGCAGGATTACGACCAATCGCCTACGCCAGCAAGACAAACAGCATCCAACAGCAACAGTTCAGCATTACCGAGTTGGAGTGCCTGGCAGTGCGGTGGGCAGTGCAGCAATTCCGAGCGTATCTGTACGTCCGCCGGTTCAATAGCATTACCGATCATGCTGGTCTGCGGTGGCTAATGAGCGCGAAGGAACTAAAATGCCGCTTGGACTGCTGGGGTCTTGCGCTTCAAGAGTACGACATTCAGCTGGAGCGCCAGCCAGACAAATTGAATGTGGTGGCAGATGCACTGTCGCGTGCTCCAGTTAATACGTGCCTTGGCCAGGCAGCAAGGCAACTCACCGACGAGGTCGTGCACAAGCGTCAAGAAGGCAGCACATTGTGTGCACGTGTGAAACAGAACACCAGCACGTACAGGCTGCACTCAAAGATCGAGAACGAGGTATTGCACGTCTTGAACTGTGGCGTGTGGGAAGTGGCGTTGCAATCCTCGCTGTGGTCGGGTATCTCCGGGAATATCACGACAGCATATGGAATGGTCATCTCCCTAGCCCGCAGACGCTGGTCGTGATTCGGCGGCACTACTGATGGCCTCGCATGACGTCCACGGTCGCGGGTTCGGTGGAAGGTTGCCATGAATGCGGCCGCAAGAAAGTGCCGCCGCCACAAGTAGGACCTCCATTGCGAAGCTTAGGCACTGGAGCAGTTGGTAATCGACGGGTGTTCGGCGTGGCCGGACCGCTATCTGCCACGGCCAAGGTCAACTGTTACATGGTCACTGCGCTCAAGAACATCAGCAACTACGTGGTGACAGCCGCGTTCGCGCGACACACACCCATCAACGTCGCACCCCTCCTTGGTGGATCGAATCGTGTTTATTCACTGTCTGTTCCACGAACTCCTCACAGACGGAGCTCTCGAAATGGTCGGTGGGGCGATGAAGGCGCTCGCGGAGTGTCTCCAAGCGCGTCAGGTGAATCAAGCCCATTATTGACCACTGCTGACGGGGGCTATTGAGCAATTTAAAAGGACTTGGACGGAGATGGTGTCGTTGCATACCTGCGAGCGACAAGATGTTGGGACTCCTGGTTGCCGTGGTTGATCTACGCATATACCACGGCTAGGCATACGACAACCCAGCTTATCCCGTTCAAGCTCTTGACTGGACGCTATGCAAGATGCTGTCCGACCTGCTGCGTTTGGAAGTCGTGACGAAGGTCACGAACGTGCCAGACTGGCACGTTCAACTGGGAAAGAGTATTTAACCGGCAGGTGGTGCGGCATGACAAGCAATCGCGAGAGCTCATGAGACACGAGGAAAGCAGTACGACAAGCGCGTTCGCAACGTGAAATCGTTCAAATCCAGTGACTGGGTCTGGATACTGCAACCTCCGAGAGGTAGCGGGATGACCAAGCTCGTGCATCAGTGGTACGGACCGGCTGAGATCCAAAAAGCCGCTGGCTACGACAATGTTATCGTCAAGAACAAGGACACAGGTAGTCGACTAGTCACACACATCACGTTCCTGCGGCGCTATCAAGAGCCGCAAGATTTGCGACAGGCCATGGCTCAAGATACCATCGCAGAAGCCGAGCACAATAAACAAGTGCTGTCCGACGTCGGGACGAGCACGACGCTAGCTGACGAAGTGACTACGTACGCGTTTCCTGTTCGCAAACCAACGCGTGACATCAAGACATAAAGACGCTGAACTTCCTCCACCAAGTTCGTGAATGATATTTCGTGGAGCGGAGGCGCCGTCGTGTTCGCAACTGTGCTGGTCGATACAAGATCCAGTACGAGGCGCAGCTTCTGAACGGACCAAGAAAGAACGAGATCCGGCGGCTGACGCAATGCGCATTCGAGAAACTGTGGGATCGTGAGCCGTTCGTCGACAAAGAGTTCGTCGCGCGAGCCTAGCGTATCGCCGTCTGCAATGATTCAACGACTACGAAGTCACCGTTCAACCGACGGGGTACTGAGGCACGAGGGTCTTGTTTGAACTACAAAGGCGATAGCGCAGGAGAGCCGCAAGACGTGGTCGCCCGTGCTCGAGAGAGGGGGTTATACGTACGACGGTCGAGAAAGCCAGAATGATCGGTGTTCAAGAATCGAGCCACTGGTGATGACCAGCGTGTGGTGCCAGATGGGAACGGCTGCGAGGTAACTGCTGTGTCTGCTAACATCTTGGGTAGTGGCGGTCGCCGCAGGCTTGACGTGGTTGCGATGTTGGTGTTCGTGATCTATAATTCAGATGCGCGTTCGAGTGGCGAACGAGGACCGAGCCGGATGAAATAACAAGCCCGTGCTGTGGAGTCTCTGTGGTGACACGGCTGATCACCATCGCCCGTCCGGATCCGCCGTAGTGGTCGTCACAGGGTTGGCGTGGCAGTGCTACTCAAGTTGGTGTGTGTGATGACTTCGTGGTCTGAGACCCAAAGTAATCGAGAACGATTTCAGCTAAACAAATCGATGACGCCGCCGCGATTCGAGCGTCATCATTGCCGTCAGCACAAGCCAGCTCAAGAGTCCTGAATCGAGTCGTGTGTGCCTTCGCTCCAGTCGTTTTACCGGTCTTAAAAGACGAAACGAGCGAGAAGAGCGTGAAACGTCGCCCGATGCTTGCGAAGCGAAGCGCAGAGAAATCGAGAAGTCAAGAGAGGTGAGTGGTAGAGAGGACCTCTGCTCATTAAAGTCCGTTCCCTGTTAATGAAAAAGATCAGGATGTGAGCAGGGTTCACATCCTGGTCTTGCTCATCAACGCGGCGTGCGTGCGTCTCATCTCTGGCGCGCGCGTGTCACAACTTCACGCGGAAGCTCCAGGACAGCGAGATCTGGATGATAGGCGACCTTGATCTTGATGTTCCTCATTGCCACAGCGGACTTGTCAATCGCGTCTGCGATCCCGAGAACAAAGTTTTGTCTCCGCTTAACTATCAAGCGCTGTGAAGATGTCTGCGGAGTAGACAGACGTATTTGTCACGTGCTCATGGATTTTGTTGCCAGTGCCTCGAGGCGAGGACTCGCCTGCGAATCGTCATCATCGTATTTGAGCTGCAAGTGATGAACCAGCTCCGCATACGTGGGGCCGAAGACTCCGGCATCCGACACCCGCATCACAACATTAAGCAAGCGGCACGGTTACTTGGTTGTGAGTGCATCCATCCGTCCAGCAGCGACAGCTTACGCCTTCTCTTCCTTGTGCTGTTTAGAGCTTGCAGAAGCAGAAACCTTCGTTCTGCTACAGAGGGTGGTGTCACCAGCATTCTCTCAACACAGTCGCTAGTGAATACAGATAACGACGGGATAATACGCCACCACAACAGAAGCCTTTTGTATCGCCAATGCATGCCTGCGCAAACGACGAGAAATCACGCCTTCACTCTTGATTGGACAAAACTCCCGTCGCTTGCATAATTAGCCCAGGTGTCAAGACATTCCTGATTGCTGACATAAGCACACCTGATTTAGACCATACAAAATTAGTGTTTTTGGTGTTTACACTTCTGCGTACGGCTCTCTTGGGATTGCCTTTTGGAAGCTCGAGCGGACAGTCTCGGTGTCGATTGACTCCCACGCTGATATGGCTCTCATGATCATCGCCCAATGCTTCTGTGCGGCCGTTCTCGCTTCTGCATGCTCACCGAGCCACATGCTGCGTAGTTTCGACTTGAATGGCCCCATCGCGCCGACGTCGAGTGGCTGAAGGACGGAGGTGGTGTTGGCGGGGAGCGGGCAGACAGCGCAGCACGCCTGCTCGACCATCACAGTCTGTCCTTCGTCGCTGATGTGATTAGAAAAGTTGTCGAGAATGAGGACCGACGGCGATGACACCTCAAAGCGCAAGTACCGCATCACATACTCACGCCACACCACCTTGTCCATCCGCGCATTCTTTTGAACCGCGTAGTGGTGGCTGCGAGGGTAGGATGCGAGCTCTTGCTTCTCGATGACGCCGCCGGGTGTCGCTCTCACAATGAAGAAGATTGGGAGCATGTGGCCGTCTGCGCGAATGGTGAGCACCGCCGTGATGCGCGGCATATGCGAGGAGGCGCCGCGCACCTTTGCAGACCCGCCGATCTCGGCCCAGGAACTGTGCGGCGGGTCGTCGAGGAGCACCACCGTCTCATCGATGTTGAAGATCTCCTCGTCGGTGTGCTGGCTGTGGTCAGCCCAGAAGCGACCAGCGAAGGTGAGCTGCGCCGCGAGCAGCTCGTCACTTGAGAGCGTCGAGAACGATGGCTTGCGCTGAGAGAAGCCATATCTGTCGATAGGTATTAGCAGCATTTTCAGCATTCACACCAGCAGCATAGGGAAACGAAGCGAGCATACCTGTGCGCAAAGCGTTGGCAGAGGCGCATGAGTGAGCTCTTTGCGCGAGCGGGGTCCTTGTCATCCATGTACGCGGCGAGCCAGGCACTTTGGTAGCGCTTGATGTACCGCATCACTCGCACCGTAGACAACACAAGCTCTTCACGCCGGACATCTCTCGTGTACACAACGAGCTCGCTCGAGAACGGGACAAAGCTCTGTCATGCCCTGCCC
>SMMQ01002971.1:8200-18401 GCA_008271595.1 [Pythium] brassicae (nom. inval.) | reverse complement strand
GGGGGGGGGGGGGGGGGGGGGGGGGGGGGGGGGGGGGGGGGGGGGGGGGGGGGGGGGGGGGGGGGGGGGGGGGGGGGGGCTAACGAGACGAGGGCGCCTCCTGACGAATACAGCGTGTTCGTGTCTTTGATGGCTCACGCAAGCTGTTGGTTGCTGTGTGTGCAGCGACGATGTTGGCGGCGACGACAACCAGGACGACGACGAGCGCAATAACGCGCAGATGGTCGCGGTGTCTGCAGGCCGCGTGTTCGCGTCGCAAGCCCGGCTTTTTGCCGACGGTGTGTGCTCGGGGGACGTGATCCAGGGGAACCTCGGCGACTGCTGGTTCCTGAGTGCGTAGGGCTCCGTCGTGTACTCTCTTCTGCGGTACTCCCACGGGGCGCTCGTGTGCTGATTCGATGCGCTTTGATGCTGAGCCTGCAGGCGCGTTGAGCGTCGTGGCGACGCGCGCTGACCTCCTCCACCAAACCTTCTGGAGAGGCGACAAGTACAAGGCGAACGGGCTCTTCGTCTGCCGCTTCATGAAGGTACGTCCGGCCATGCTCTCCCACGGTGCGCTGCTGAGCGACGGCGACAGGTAGCAGCCAGCCCAATGACGCAGACTTTTGGTGGCAAACAGAATTTTGTGTGGCACTACGTGATCGTCGACGACGCGCTCCCCGTGTTCGGCTTCTCCAAGACGAAGCAGGGCAAGCCGTACTTTGCGCGGTGCCGCGACCCGAATGAGCTGTGGTACGTGCCGTGTAAACACGGAGCTTTGACTGGCACGTGCTGCTGTCTGCCGCACACTGCTCGACTCACAAAGTCCCTCGCGTACGCCAGGGTCGCGCTGCTCGAGAAAGCGTACGCGAAGCTGCACGGGAGTTATGAGGCGCTCATCGGGGGCTTTGTCGACGTCGCGCTGAACGACCTCACGGGAATGTGCTCGGAGCAAGTGATCATGAAAGAAGGGTACCCGGGCTTTGGCGAGAGCCCGTTCAGTCCGACGCGGCCCGGCGAGAAGAACGGAGACGCGTTCTGGCAGAAGCTGCTGCGGTACAAGGCGTCGGGGACGCTCATGGGCTGCTCGATTCAGCCAGCGCCCACGGGCGACAAGAACGTGGCCGCAGAGTCGAGCGCAGGCAACGGACTTTACTTCAAGCACGCGTACGCGCTGGTCGACGTGGCGAAGATCAAGACGGCGAAAGGCGAGCTCGTGGACCTCGTGAAGCTCCGCAACCCGTGGGGAATGGGCGAGTGGGTGCGTGGGGGATCCGGTCCGCCGTTAAGTCCATGGCCACCGACCTGAACTGACTGACTGGGGTTCGTGGCTGCCGTCAGACCGGCCCGTGGTCCGACAGCAGCGACGAGCGCACCGAGCACCACGACACGATCGAGCAATTCTTCAAGATTCTCAAGCGCAAGGTCGGCGGGAACGCGAACAAGCGCTTCTTTCTCCGTGTTACCGGCCAGGGCGAGCTCAAGGTCGACGAGATCTCGCAAGAGGAGGTGACCGAGGTGAACGCGAGCGACGGCACGTTCTTCATGGCGTACGACGCGTGGATGCGGTACTTCACGCACTTCTTTGCCGGGATCGGTACGTGAACCCGCGTGATCAAGCAGCACTCGCGAGCGCTTGTCGGGTGCTCGCTCATCTCCTGCGACGCGCTTGGCAGACTTCCCCGACGCCTGGCACGGAAAGCGCGTCGAGGGCTACTGGAACGAGAGCAACAACGGCGGGAACACGACGCGGAGCACGTGGATCAACAACCCGCGCTTCGAGCTCCGGCTCGAGCGGCGCTGCCACCTCTTCGTGTCGCTGAGCCAGGAAGACCCGCGCGGGAAGCAGAGCCTCAAGATCATCCCGATTGGCTTCCACATCTGCTCGCTGACGCAGGCTTGTGGTGACAAGAGCGGCCGGTTCGAGATCAAGGAGCCTGCCGGAAAAGCGGACGCTTACTACCGGCTGTACAAGGAGAAGGACCGAGTGGAGTTCAAGAACGGGATCCGACCGGAGACTCTGCCGCCAGCGCTTATCCCCGGCTCGGTCATTGCCGACATCGACGCCGACGGAACGCTTCAACCCGCGTACACGTTCAAGCAAGCGGTCTCGGTGCGTCGTGTTCGCGACTATGTGCAGCATACTAGCAAGCGGGTTGCGCTGATCAATTGGGTGCTCCCTATGTTGTTTCAGGTCGATGTGACGATGGAGCCCGGGCGATACTGCATCATCCCGAGCATGTACATGCGGACAGTGAGTTTGTCCTCATTTGAACCGTATTGGGTGGTGGGATCTCGAGGCCTAACGAACGATATTCTGGTGTGTATTAGGAAAAAGATACTGGGAAGACGAATGTTGGGAGCTTCTGGGTCTCCGTGTACTCGGACCTATCAGCGTTCAGTCTCGAGGGCGGCGAGAAGATCGTCGAAGAAGAAGAAGGGGAGGACGACGTGAGCGCTGCCAGCCCCAACAACAACTCGCGCTTCGCACTAAGTCGGAACTCGCCGGCTAGTACTCCAGGCAAAGGCTCAGCGCCGTCCGGACTCGTACCCGACAGCATCACGATGATGGAGAAGCGGCGCAAGTTCGAAGACGTGCGAGAGGAGTTCCTGGCCCAGGCCAAGTTCAAGAACATCGGGCTTCGGGAGGTCAGGATCGAGTTCACCAAGTCCGCGACGATCAAGAAAGTCGACTGCCGCCGCAAGCTCGTCTCGCTTGGGTTCAAGAGCGACGAGCTCAGCGACGAGAAATTCAACGTACTCTTTAGCGGCCTGGACTCAGTCAATAGCGGGAGCATCTACACGGACGAGATCCTGCGCTTGTTCGAGCGCGAGATCGAGGAAGATCAGATGGCGTGCGAGGTCCCCGAGGTTGAGGACGATGACGTCCCAGAGAAGCTCCACCAGCACGGGGTCCTCGAGATCGACGTGCGGGCCGCGAAGGATCTGGTCGTGGACTCGAGGCTACGAGGCGGTGCGCACCGCCGCCTGCAGCGCAAAGTCCACTTCTCGGCTCCGGAGTACACCGCACAGGAGCTCTCTCGTCGCCGCCAGGCTGCAACGGCCACCGACGGCGATCAGCCTGCAGAGTACGACTTTACCCAGGCCGGTCGCTACTCGCTGTTAGAGAGTTCAATAGACATATGCGGCTCGTACTCGCGAGGCAGCGACGCCCGGGACGTGGAACTGCAGCCATCGACACTCGAGTCGGGGCTTCACAAGTCGGATCGCATGAGAGCACTCGAGCAGAAACGGCGGGAGCGACTGGCGAGTCTGCAAACGCAAAAGCTGGCGGCACTCGGCGACCGGCAGAAAACATCGGCGCTCCCGAGGCTGATTGGCGGCCGCAAGAGCGGCTCAGCGTACGTGAGCTGCGTTGACTGCGGCGCGCGCGTGCTGCTCGGGGGACGGAAAGCGGACGGCGCTGCACCCGCACTCGTGTGTGCCGGCGCCAATTGCACGAACTCGTTCTGCACGCCGTGCTTCCGGTTTCTCCCTGAGCGGAAGCAGTTCTGTGACGAATGCTTTCAGCACGAGCTGGGGCCCATGGACGCTGACAGCGAGCTGCTCCGCGCGAACCTGACTGGAGACGACGGCAGTTTGGCCAGTCCGCGCGAAGCTGCCAAACTCACAGAGAACGAACTCGCGGCTGTGATCGCGCGGACGCTCGACGAGATCATCGGCGCTGCGTTCGACGCGTACGCGTTTAGCGCCTCCACAAGACACTGGCTGCGAACGAAGAACTCGACGGAGCAGAACGCACTGCACGTGTTCCACGGTGCGGCGTCACACAAGCGTGACGCTGCGCTCGACATCGAGACCGGGACAATCCTATTTAGCCGAGTGCTGAACCTGACCATGTCGGACACGGCAGACGACGGAGGAGACTTCGGCTCGGCTGCTGCCGCGACGGTGTTTGAGCTCTTCGACGCGGACAGGAGCGGGCGGATCGACCAGGACGAGTTTGGCGTGTTTGCGAGCGCGCTTGGACTGCACCTCGGCCAAGACGACACGCAGCTGTTGATGTGTCGGATGGAGACCGCGGCGGCTGGAGATGGTTCCGTCGGCTTTCCGAGCTTCGTGGCGTATGTCGAGACGCTCTTGTCGAAGGGCAAGCGACCGGAGCGTGGGAGCAGCATGTCGTGTAGCGTCGAGTCATTGAGAGACGTTGTCTTACAGCTCGACGCTCTCGCGTCAGAAGACCCAGGTAAGCGAGAGGCGCTGTGCGACATACTCCAGCAGCTCCAGTGGAACACGCGAAAGGACGATGCCGTCGCGACGTGCAAGCAGATCCGAGACGCCGTCGGGCTCCACCTCTCAGTGGCGCTGCTCCAGCGCTTGGAGAACGCAGTTTGTTTCCGCGAGCTGCACCCTGGCGCCACGCATTCGCAGCGCACTCCCGCCGCTGCAGAGTTGCACGGTGCGCAGAACCCTGAGGAAGATGCGCTGCTGGAGCTCAAGAGCAGCGGAGACGTCCTCAAGTGCCTCCTGTTCTCTTTCCGGTCGACTGCGATCCCGCACCTCGCTGCCTTCCATGTCGGCGCTGTGTGCGAGCGCGTGAGTTCGTTTTTGGAGCAGCTGAGCGGGGCTCGCAGCTGCGAGAGCGTTTGGAGGTCCGTCTTTGGACTGAAAGCCTCGGAGCGCATCGACCAGCGAGACTTCCTCGACACTCTCGTTTCTGCTGGCTACGCTGCGCTGCCTGCCAGTGCCGGGAGTGCGTCGAGCCCGCTGCTCCGGCGCTTGCTTGCAAAGCTCGAGGTGGCGCTGGCTCTGGATGCGCTGCGCCTCAAAGGCGGGGACGCGAGCGCGAACGACGCGTCGAGCGGATTCGTGACGTTCAGCTTGTTCTCCGTCCTCGTGCGCTTTACCAAGATCCAGCAGCTTGAGGCTTGCTTTGACCAAGCGCTGGTCAACTTTCTCCGGCTCTGCCAAGGCCGCCAGCACTACTTGGTGAACGTGTTGGCGGCGAAGAAGACGCTCGTCGTGCGGGCGGTCGAGCCGGTCTTCAAGCTCCAGATGGACTTTGTGCTCGACGAGCATGAGTACGCGCGAGAGAACCTCCTGCGCTCCTTCCCCTCGCTCGTGCGTGTGCAGTCGGCAGCAGGCGATGAGAATTCTCGTGAGCGACGGCTCTCGGACAGCCCGGCTGCGCTCATCACCGCAGCGTGCTATCCGAGCTTGAACGACGAGATGCTCACACTCATTTCTAGACTCCGGGTCGCGGTGAATGCGAGCACGACGGCAACCGACCAACACGGCATCGCTCCGTTCCTCAAGCTAGTGGAGAGCGACAGATTTGTCGCCACGCTCCGCGCGTCCCTCGCGCGCGCAGATCTCCCGTTCTTCTGGTCCGTGTCGTCGACGCTCTTGGAGCTGTCGATCGACGGTGACTATCTCGATCAGCTCCAGCGGCCCAGTTTCCAGCACGTTGTCGCGGAGGCCGTGGCGTGCCAGTCGCCTGCTTCTCGCGCGCTCGCGTCGCTGCTGCAGCACACGAGCTCGTCGCTGCAGGTGCGGTACGAAGTGGTGGGGAAGAGTGCGTCGTTCCTGAGTTCGTGGGAGGAGTTCCAGGCCGCCCTGGCTGGCCACCAGGACACGTACGCGGTCGTGGAGGTCTGTCCGCAGGGCGACGTCTTCGCTTCCGACATCGACCGAGCCGGCACGAGCGGCACCGCGAAGTGGAACTGCAAGCGACAGATCGTGCTGAGAGAGCCTGAGGCGTGCGACCAGCGCATGGACCGGCCGATGGTGTACGCTGACACTGTCAAGGTGTCGGCTGTGCCAGGCGGGAGCGCGACGACGCCGATCACGTTCGTGGCGGACGCTGACAGTCGCTCAGTCGGCCACTTTGTCGTGCTTAGCGCGCGGAGAGCGCAGCCTACCGGGCGGGGCGACACGCCGAGGCTGTACTGCACCGCGTACGACCCGTTCACAGCGTGTGAGTACGCAGTGGAGGGGCACCCTGCCGACTGGGCGAGCGACTTCTTCGCGCCGAGCAGCAATCGGAACATTGAGCGCGAGTGGCTCACGATGCTCACGCGCATGCGGCTCGGAGCGACGCTGACGCCGAAGGTCTTGGTGCGCGTGTTCAGCAAGCAGACGAAGACCGAGAGCTTGATCGGGGAGTGCGAAGTCTCGATTGGCTCGGCCGTCGCCCATGAGGGGCACATCATCGACGACTGGTTCCCGCTGCAGCACCCGATGAACAGCGCGAAGACGACCGGCTTCGTCAACGTCGCCGTGCGGTTTGAGGCGAAGAAGGCGAGCGATATTGCGCTGGCGCTAGCAAACGGAAGCAAAGGAACCATCCGGAGTCGGACCAGCTTCGTGCCACTGGGGAGTACCGCAGACGATCCCACAAGCGACGACCCCGGCCCTCTTGGGAATCACGCGCCAGTGCAAGACAACACCACGTTGCAGGCGCAGAAGCGCGCTCGAGAGCTGGAGCAGGCGCTGCAAACGAGCGAGACCGCGAAGCGAGAGACAGCGGAGCAAGTTCGCGCGTTGCGATCGCAAGTGCAGCAGCTCTCGGCCGCGTCGAGCACAGCGGTGGCGGACGAAGCGACGCAGTGGAGTAGGAAACTCGATCGCGCTCTCGGAGAGCAACGCCAGCAGCGCGAGGAGCACGAACAGAGGTGCGGATTACTAGCTCGTGCGTGGAGTGCAAGCACTTTGGAGGGAAGCTAGTTGATGGTAAGCGAGTGTGAGTGCGCTCCAGAGTGGCGGCGCTCCAGACGGAGCTGCGGCGGTTGGAAGAACAGGCGGCGCGCGAACGAGAGGCACTGAGAGTGTCAGCAGCGGTGGCGAACCTGAAGCAAGCGTCGCTTGGCGCAAACGCATCGGCGCACGACATCTTCTCGGCAATGAAAGACATCCTGTGCAGCCGGTGTCCGGAGCGGCCGTACAACGGACTGAAGAAAGCGCTCGCTGCTGTTGCAGACGTCCCGGGGAAGGTGCGTGCGTCCGGACAGCGATGCCGCCCTACTTCCCCCCATCGAGCCACTAATGATGTCGCTCTGTAGGTCTCGTTCGCCGCGTTCGACGATGTGCTCGTCGACTTCGGACTTGGTCTCTCGTTGGAGCACCGGAAGGTTGTGGCGAGCATCTTGGACCCCGAGACGCGTGGAAGGGTCAGTATCGAAGGTACGAGAGCCTTGCGACTGACAACTCTGTGCGCTGGCGCTGTGTGGGTATGTGTGGAGTGTGCTCGTTCCCCCGCTCACTCGCGCTTGGTCCGTTAGACTTTTTTATCAAGCTGTGCGGAGACGCGGACGCGTACGCGAGCGTGGCTCAAGTGAGGGTTCGGCAGCCGGAAAGCGCGCTTCACATCATCCCGACGCCACCGCAGTCTGAAGCGGGTTCGCCAGAGCGACTCGCGAAGGTGAGTGAGCGAGCAAAGTGCCTTCGTTTACAGGCGCGCTGAACGGCGCTGACGGCCGCTGTTCGCTCTGAAGGAACCACCGATACCGACAGAGCCTCCTACTTCAGCCCAGCGAAGTCCTGTGGCGACATCGATGCGCTCGAAGACGATGAACTGGAAAGAGATGAAGAAGTTCCTGCAGCTCAACCTCCCCGAAGGCTGGGAGACGCGCTTCACAGAGAAGGGCAGACCGTACTTTTGCAACCATGTCGAGCGGTGCGTGCTGTTCCCTGTCGGGTTGTGCCTATGACGACGGGCAGTGGCGTGTGAGGTGTCTGAGTGCAGCTGACGCTGAAGAGTGGATTCGAATGGCGCGGCAGATCCACACAGTGGAAGCACCCGAGGCCAGAGATCGAGGCGGTCTTCAAGGACTGGATGCAGGAGAACGGGTCTACGTTCACGACTAAAGGCTCGACCAGTCGGCGTTAGGTGTGGCTATCAGAGGAATAAGTGTACGGGCTCAAAGGGGGTCATGCATCCCGTTCAGTGCTGAACGCTGTTCATAGACGATACGAGCATCCATGCAGCCAATAGTCGTGTTGAGCAGGATGTTGGAGTTGCCCGTGGAGCGTGCCGCCACTCCCGACTTGGCCGTCAAGGGCACGATCATGTGCTTTTTGCGCTTGAGGCGCCGTGCAGTCACATACCCACGGATACAAAATCCTGTCAGCCCTTCTCACGACAAAAATATTCACTTTGGAGCTGAATGTTGGTCATTTTGTGAATATTTGACTGACCCGAGATCCGGCTTTCGCGAGTCCATACAAAAATACGGTGGTTTGCCGCCGCAGAATCTCCGAGTCTGTGGTTGTCACATCACACAGGGCTGTTGTCCACAACCACTCCAGGTCTCCCACACATTTTGCACCCATCTGTGCACGAATGACGAGAGTGCCGCACTCAGAGCATTCACAACCGGCGATTCGCTGATTCATTCACCTCAATTCATCACCAAATCCGCAAAGCAGTCGAGACTCACTCATTCCTCATCCCTCAATCCTACTCGACACTCGAACGTCGTGCAACGCCAAGTCCAGCAACGATGCCTCTCACGCCTTACGCATCCCGGTCCGAAATCGATACACCGAGCAAAGACACCAAGCGTCGCAATCACCAAGTGGTCGTTGTCCTCGTGGTGCTCGCAGAGCTTCTCGCCATCGCCTGGTACATTATCGTGCCCTTCCTCGTCGACAACCACGCGCTCCACGAGAAGTACACTTTCACGCCGCGGTCCGTGACGGCCTTCACCAACTGGGGGTATATCATGCTCGGAGTCATTCCCGCAGCGGTGTTCGTCGTCATCTTCGGCGCCACTGACGACAACCCACGCTGGCTCCGCGCGGTCGTCTGCGCCGGCTACGTCGTGGTGCTCCTCGCAGGCAACATCCTCGGCGCGATCGAGACGTCCGCGAGAAACGGCTACGAGAACCAGTTCGCAGTCAAGTTCAACGACTTCTACTGCGATACGCGCACACTGCGCGTGTGCCTTGAGGGAAAGCGCGACGACTTGATCGTGCTCACGCGCGGGAACGCCACCGCTGTCCAGGCATCAGAGAACCCAACGGACGTCGCGCTCTCGATCTGGTCGCGGTGCCAGGAGGTGCTCCTCGAGAGTATGGCGCAGGAGGCACGAGCGGACGACGACGGTGGTGAGGACGCGGAAACCGAAGGCGAGAAGGAGATCGAGACCAAGCCGCTGTACACCTTCCTGGACGACTGCTCTGCCTCGCGAGACATCGACATGTGGTGTGGCAATGTCCACCATTACCGAATGACTCTTTCGGACGCGCAGCAGCAAGCGAGGCCGTCTCCGTTCGCTTCGACCCCGGAGATGTTCGCGAGATACAAGCGCGAGTGGACACGGCGGATGCTGTTTTCCAACGTGCTTCTCGGCGGCAGCGCAGTGCTCCTGCTAGTGTCGATGTTCATCAGGTATTGAGCGGCTCTCTCACGGCCGTCGGACACGCCTGGCCCGATGCCACACGCCACAGCTCAAATGACGACTTTTGAGTCACAGCGAGCCACCAACAGAGAAAAGATAACAAGGCAATGTACCAGTAGCATACTCCAATCATGTTTGTATTGCGCGTGATCGGCTTGCCAGCTCCTTTGCTGATGATGACGACAAGGACATACGACACCGTGCACTGTTGACGGCGTTGACAGCAACAAGTGATCCGCTACACTGTGGGCCAACCACACACGAAGAAGTTGTATTCTTTAGTACCACACCTATACAAAGTGGACATGAGAATCTTTACCTGCGCCATGCTCGGTACTTTCGTATTCATTTTGCGAATTTCTTTCAGAGGCGCCACGTGGTGGAAGAAAGAAAGAGGAAGCCATGTGGCGGCTTCTCGAAGCCGCAGCCAAGAGCGCGAGCGCGAACGCGTCCGAGTACGTCGTGTCCGTGAGTGAGCGGGCGCAGTCGCTGGTCGCGAGCGTACAGGACGAGGCCGCGACGCTGCTGCAGTCGCTCGGGTCGGCGCGCGCGGGGCCCGTGGACGAGGTACGTGGCGGTGCTGGGAGCTATTTTATTAGCGGACGGAGACTTGTGGGTGGCGTGGGCAGGCAGTTCGGATGGCGGCGAAAGTCTCACGTGAGACGCTCGCTCTCACGCGCGCTTTCAAGATTCTGTACGAAGAGATCGATGACTTTAAGGCGTTCTCAGAGGCGTTCGCGGTCGACGCACACACGGACGAGATCGCGAGCGTGCTGCGGGAGCAGGATGCGATCTCTGAGCTGCACGAAGAGCTCGTGCCTGTGCAGCTGAGTTTTGAGGAGTTCTGGCGCCGGTAGGTT
>SMMQ01002970.1:2744-16837 GCA_008271595.1 [Pythium] brassicae (nom. inval.) | reverse complement strand
AGTGAGTGTGTGTGTTGTGTGTTGTATGTTGTGTTTGTATGTGTATGGTTTTTGTTGATTGTATTGATGTAGACGGCCATCTTAGGCTGAGAGCATCGTATCCTGTCTGGTTTGCGAATTATACACGTCTACCCCCGTAAGAGGTTTTATACATCTTCAGCCTTTTTTGAATATTCATAATATATCTTAAGCGTTTTGGATGTTTTTTCAATTGAAAAATTAACTCATTTCATACAAAAACAATATCAATGCCAAATCGAGGGTCTTGAAGGCATATAGCAAACCACGCGCCCATTTTCTGTGCACGCGACAGAACAGCACCTGGTCTCTTGCTTTTCATAAATCTGAAAATTTGATTGGCTGAGACTAGCGCGTTCTCTCCCCTACACGCGTTCGAATGGCGTATTCGCGCCGCTACCGACGTTCAAGCAAGCGTGGGCCCTGCTGCATGGTCGCGGCTGGAAGGCAGCAGCGGGCAAGGGCGTCGACATCCACTATCGCTACTACACACCGGCAGGTGCGGAGGCGAAGACGAGTGCTCGGCATGGTGTCGACCACTTCGTGGGCGAGGACGAGGTGATGGCGTTCCTACACAAGGAAGGCACGCTTAACATGCTCCAGAACCTGCTGCATCCGCGTCCAGTACGACCCTCTCGTTCTTTTAACAACGCCAATGTCTGTCTGACTGTGTATGCTGCGACAGCCGCCAGCCAGGCCATTGACTGTACATACGATCGTGTCGCGTCTCGCGCCACCAGCCGCGGGTCCAGTCGTTTCGCCTGTTCAGCAGTCTGCGCCGGCTGCCGTACCGCCCGTCGTGCAGCCAGTTTTTTTCGCCCGTCGTACCACCAGTCGCTTCGCCCATCTTGTCGTGCTGCCAGTCACTTCGCCCGTCGTGCTGCCTGGTGTGTTGTTGTCCACGCCGCTGTTCAGTACAACTGCTGTCCAGTACAGCTTCGGCAGCGAGCGCCTCGGCTCGGCCGCCGACCGGTACATAATCGGGGAAGCAGAAGAGAACGAAGGCGAAGACTGGAAGCACCGGGACCGTGGCAGCTCACCCAGTCACCAGAGCCGACGAACCGAGTGGCGATGGCATACTCGAAAGCAACGGCAACGAGGACCCCGTGGACATGTCGAAGGCGACGTGCTGTCCGATGGTGAAGAGGAAGTCAGCGATGACGACGACGTCAATCTTCCCGACGCAATGAGGTCTCTACAGTTGTCAGCTAGAGTCCGAATTCTCCGTGACTCCGAGTTGCGCGATCACGGTGCCCACAGCAGGGAGGCATCCGACAACGAGACCCCCATCTGGCAGACAAGCTCATCACCAAGACAGCCGAGCCAACCCCCTGTCGCGCAAGCCTACGCGGACTAGTCTCTGCTGCTATTCTTTCTCTTTCTCCCCAAGAGCCTGTGGGTGAGTAGCGCAAAGGAGTGCAACCGCTACCAGCAGCAGATCATGAACGAGCAAGCCAGTCAAATGCAAGAGCACCAGCGCGAAATCAAGGGAGCGCCGTCCAGAGTACACGATGAAAACGATGAAGGAGCTGCTTGCTGAGCTACGCGGGCTCTCTCAAATTCATCCGCACGAACGGATCACGTTCATGGGGTTGCTGATGGCGCGGACGCTCAGTCCGCAACGCGAGAATCTGGCAAAGTGTTGGTCTGTGAAGCCCAATGGAGCCGTTCCGAGAGGGGCGCTTGAGCGATACATGATCCGAAAGCGCTTTGGGGATATCATGCAGTTTCACGCTTTAACGACAATGCTCGTCCTGACGCGAAACGGTTCAAGACGTGGAAATTCAAGAGCGTCGTGGACGTCCTGAACACGACTTCACGCGACGGCTTTACCGGCGGCCCGACAATCCCGTTCGACGAAGGGGTGATTCCGGGATAGAGTTGCTACAACACTGGTTCGCAGTACCTTCCCGCGATGCCGCAATCGTGGGACACTAAGTGCTATCTCACATGCGACGCGGTTGCGGGGTACTACTACAGGTGCGACTCCTCTTTTGGGCTATCTGAAGCTGAAGCGGTATATCCCAGTGTTGACGACCGTTGCTTGCATGGTAATCTGCCCCGGACAGAGCGGAGATCTTTCAGGGAAAGCGCGACGGGACCGTGCCGATTTGTACCAAGGCGGGAGCGCCGTGATCTGCAACCCGTCAACGCCGTGCTGCACAACCTCCCAGCTCAGTGCCTGATCGTAACGGACAGCTTTTTACACCTCCGTTCTGCTCGTAAACATCCTGCTTAGTAACCGCCTCGACCACGTTGGCATGATCCAGACCAATCGCCTCGGGATGTGCAAGAACATCTTGTACAAAGGGAAGAGACGACTCGCCAGCTTTCAGCGTGACGACTATCGGAGCATGCGGTCGACGGTGTTTCCGAACATGCACATGCTCGCGTGGACGGATTCTAGACCAGTATACTTCCTGGCAACCGGGTGCTCGACGGAGATGACGTCAGTAGCACGGCGGAGTGCCAGCGGCGTCCAGGGCTTCGTGCCGTGCGCTTGGCTCGTAAGGGATTACCACCAGTTCATGGGAAGCGCAGGCGCCCACGTCGAGCTTCGCCTCCACCGCTACTTGGTCCAGCTAGCACTCAAGTTTTGCAAGTACTGCAAAGCCGAGTCCATGTGGCTCGTGGACATGGAGCTGATCAACTCCTACATCTACTGGTATTTGCAGAAGGCGAGGCGAGAGCAGGTGCCAACACACGCGCAGTTCATGCGCGAGCTCCAGGAGCAGCTCGTCCTGTGCGAAGCTGGCGGGTTCGCTTGTGATTTATCGGTGCGCTCGATGATGCCCCCTCCCTCCGCAGACGCGCACCTTGACGGCGTTGACGACATCCCACACCATACTCCTCAATGACGAGTTCCACGTGATAACAGACGCAGACGACAACACGATCCAGAAACACCGGCAGAACTCATGCAATGTATGCACTGCGCCGAAGAAGACGCGCACAAAGCCCCTGGAGACAGTGCACTACTGCAACGAATGCACGGAGGAGGCTGGCGGTGGCCGCTTGTTCCTCTGCAAGAAGGTTCGCCAACACGACCCGAACTTGGACAACTAAGCCACGTGCAGCCAAATATGGCACTCGCTGTGAGTCAACGGAAGGAAGCAGCCACAGAGCACGGCACAGATCATGTTTAGGAAGATGAGAGCGCGCGCAGAGTGAGGGGTGGGGTGAGGGGGGGGAGGCGATAGTGGCGCGACGAGTCTGGTGATGGCGACGCGAGCGGCAGCAACTTCGAGTGAGCGCGAGTGAGTAACCGTGAGAATGAGAGCATGTTAGAATGGGCGAGTATGAAGAACGAGATGGATGAGATCAACACGTCATAGCGTTTCTTGTTTTTGATTGGCCAGAGCGCTTTGGAGCATCTTCTTGGTCGTGTGGCTGTGCTGCTTTCGCGCGCTTTCTGGTGTGGAATCCAGACATATGAGGCGCTCAAGTTCAAGTTAACTTTTACTTTCTAAATTTGAAACGCGGATTGTACATTTTTTTATTAAAACGATTCAATTAAAACCGTATTGTCCAAGACGATTTTGGCGACATTGTGTCCGAAATCCGCAATACAAGCACCAAGATTAAATCATTAAGATGTATTATACATCTTACTGTAGTTCGAAAATTTGGAGCAGAAATCACGGGGCTGAAGTGTTAAGGGTTTGATTATGGGCCATTTGATTTGGTTCATACGTTAGTAGAATTTTTATTTTCCCTCGCCGAGATATTCCATTGGAGATTCGATGATCTCTTCAGATAATATTTTTCCTTACATGTGCTCAAAGCGCTGTTGTCGTTAGCGTCGACTTGCTGCGTACTTCGCATCCTCGCCCACCATTCTCTTCTCCGCCTCGTCTTAATCCTCCGCCATATCATCAACTACCATCTCGCCTACCGCCTCCTCGTCTTCGTGGTTCTTATCATAGCTCGAAGTGGACCGGGAGGCGCTCGCGTGTGTGACACACGGCTGATTTGGCTGTATTAAGTTGCTTTGGTCACGGTTCAAGCCATGATTCGTGCTTTTCTCGGAACTACTCTAATGTCCCATTTTCCGTCCGCTTGCTTTTAAAGCGTTTATCTCAAAATTGCAAAATGGTTGATAGGTATCAGTTTGTTTGAGGTTGCCTCATTTGACAGAAATCGATGTCATTTAGCCGCATAAAGGGTTGACAGCGAAAGAGTGAAACTGCCGTCTTCGTCTTAGTGTGCCCAATTGAATGAATGGTGCCGCTCGCATTGCATTGTCTATTCAGTGACGCAACCCATAAAAAAGAGCAAAACAACTGCACAAGAAATGTAGTGTAGGGGTAGATGGACTTTTTGCATTCAGGAAGAAATAGTCCAGCATGCCTCCATAGCACTCACTCCAGTCTACCTTAGAAAAACGTAATATGATCGAGTGGATTAAGTAGCCCCAACAACGAGTTATATCCCCTGCAACCCGGCACTTTAAGTATGAGAGTAGCTAAAAGATCAAATGCACACATACTTGATATTGACTTATGTGTGACCACCAGTGGGATTGAACACACTGCAGTCAATTGCGCTGTTCACGACATGTTGTAGCACGTCGTGTTAAAATTTATAGTACCCTGCCGAATAGTGTACGATAGCATCAAATTATGATGTTACTAGGCTGTTGACCGGGACTTCGATCTGGAGGACCACCTGTTCCACCCGACTCTGTCTCGCCTTAAATCCCCCTTTCCGTCTCTCCGTGTCTCTGTGTCTCTCTACACACGCAGACATACACACATTGTTCGGCAGTCTTCCGCGCTTTTTACTCTATCTCTTTCGCTCTCAAAGACACATTTACACACGTACACGTACCTGTACTCACTGCTGATCTTCTCACTCTCTCTTTCTCTCTCTCTTCATCTCTATCGCTCTCTGTCACATACACGCACTCACAGACGCACACTATCTTGCTCATTTCGTTTGTCCACATCCTTCTCTCTCACTTCATGACTTGCTTCCCTTCACTCACTCTTGCTTCCTCTTTTGATTTTGTAGAGAGAGGTCTCCCTTGAAATGAGATGATGAGCTGCAAAATCAGCCAATATTTTGTGTTTCTGAACCCAACTGTGTACGGTATTGATGCGTGTCTTTGTTGCCGTCCTGAACGAACTATTCCAAATTGCAGAAATGGAGCGTTACCATCCCGAGGCTGGAAACCGGACACCTCAAAACTTGTAGATGGATGAGGTAATAAAATTCCGTATACTAAATGACAGACCCCTACATATTGATATAAAAGACACTGGTATTTATCACCAAGTGAGTGTTTTTGGCCCATATTATAAATCCGCGAACGCTCTGTGCCAACTCAACAGGAAGCGCTCTTTTGATTGACAGACGTTGGATGTCGTCGCGATCGAGGAACTTCACGAAGTACAATACCAGTACTGTATGTGTGCTCACGAGCGAGTGACGAAGCACGGCAGGCATGAACACCAACCACCATCGTGAGTCTGTTGCCTTGGTACGTTCTCACCAAGGCAACAGACTCACGACGGTGGCGGCGTTATTGCTTTCTAGCGTTGCTACGCTTGGGATTCACCATGTGTGGTTACGTGTTGCGAATTAGTATTAAACCTCCGATTACTAGTACTATACTGTACCCACGAAGGAGTCACGATTGGTATTCGACTACGACTATGTGAGATGTGCTACGCGCCGTCTTATACTTCTGCATCCTGCGCTAATTCTACCGACAATCGTGCGCGTAACAAGAGCACCGCGTGGAGCAAAGCTCATGGACGGCCCTGACCTGGACGCAATAGCGTTTGTCCGGATCAGGCGCCTCCTAGAATTGCTTCTTTCATACTGGAACAGGTCGCAGTCACCAACCACAGCGAAGGAGCGATGGAACATAACGAGCCGCCTCGAAAGGCGAGACCTGCAGTTGACAATGTAGACGAACAAGGACACAAGAAGAACGGCAAGTTCAAAAGCGAACTGGGTTGGAACTCATACTGTCTGAATCAACTAGTGTTTAACTTAATGCTGTCCTTCGATCACAGCTCTCGTTTGATTCATTCGTTGTGCAGGAGAGCCTACAAAATCGGCTGCACTCCGCACTTTTCCAACGGACAATATCCGACAACGTACTCGCCTGGCATGGTATCTCCGTCATCTGCACATACGTCGCTCCTGCAGTTTGCTGCATTGTGCCCTACAGTACCGCATCGACTACACCGGTACTTGGCACACTTCCTTAGCTCGGGACCGCGAATATTGGCGAACACATCGCGTAGCTTGGAGTGTCGAACACGTCGCCACTGTTACGAATTAAACCAACCGACGAGGCAGGAGTACCGATCTTACGCTCCCCTCGACTCTGAATGCTCTTTTCGCGGATTGGTCAATCTGCCTTCTGTCGTGTTGTTCCATTACCACCAGGCTGGGCGTACGATGGAGGCGGGGCGACAGACCGACTGATGGTGATGTCGCTCAGGAGCGGAATCGTGATTGGGAATGCCCCGTACGCGTCTGCCTGCGTGCTCACTCGAAAGACCGGATAGGAGAGCTCGATGTTGTTTGGGAGTATCGAGCGAGTGCCGGCGGCTTTCTCCTTTAGTCAATTGCGAACAAGTACGGCGAGAAAGTGATGAAACGGGAGCTTGCTATGCTCGCGAACGGGGCAACGCCGGGAACTCAGTGTGTGAATATCGACCTCTTGTGCTGAAAGTCCAGGAAGCTGAGGTCTCCCACTGCGTGCGGCTCCAGTTGACCTGTCTTGAACCCGGTAGGCCAAAGCGTAGAGCTCCGAGACCTTTAGCTGCTTCGACCGCTGTACCTCCTCCTCGAACACTGCACCCGCGACAGCTGTGACTGTACCCGCAAATTGCATTAAAGAAGCTGTACGTGATCACTGCGTCGATGTGACCAGCGCGACGCGCTCACAGAACGCCAGGATTACTTCAGGTGGTCGCAGATCCCGGATATGGTGCCAAAGGTAGGCGTTGTTTTCTCCTTTGACCTCGCTTGTTGCGCGGCAACTGATCATCGGCTGCGGCGATCCATGCGCATTCTGAGAACTCCAGTTGACGTTGTTATAGGCGATCTCAGCATCGGTCATAGCACAGTCGCCCAACACCGTCCACGAAATTGGATGGATCTTCCTCGGGCAAGACGCCACCGACTCTTTCGGATCAGCACCGTGATGCAGATGCGTAGAGAAGGCTTCAGAGATATCCTGCAAGACGGCTTCGTGCTCGAAACGTGACAGGCTTGCCTGAAGCTGATAAACGAAAGCAGAGGAGCGGCCGATGTTCGGATCGATCGACTTGAATCGGTCAGCGATGTTGAGTGCGATGTGCCAGAACAGAACGTCAGGTTGATTTCGACACCAGACCGCGAGAAAGCGCGCTGCGCTGCTAGCTGGTGACCACGTTTGCTGAAGATGGCGCTGTCGCGCAGGCTGACCACTGCTGCGATACAACTTGCAAAGAACCACGCCCATGACGATCGCGTTTCCTTTGGCGCGAAAGCGATGGCGACTGGGATATTCTTTTTGTCACCGTCCTTGCCGACTAGATTAAAGCACATGTCGTTGTAGCCAGGACGCTTGATGTGAGACCCGTCTGCTTCGAATACAGGAAGGAAGCCGCTCTGACGCTCCACAAAAGCGCCGAATACTATGACCGCGCGAAGGAACCGCCCACGGTAGTCGACTTGCAGGCTGGCTTGCGAGGACTGGAATTCAGGCGAGCGAAGCTGGCGAGGAAACCGGATAGCTGATTGTCATCTTGGCCGTCTCGCTCGATCTCTCCTGCCACCGACTTTGCCGCAGTGATAGCCCTGCAGACGGACGCCAGCTTGTACTCGACGTCAACATCATTGACAAGAGCGATGCAGTGTGTAACTCGAGCTCTCGTGCTGTTGTGCCTGTCTAAAATGGCACTCTTGAAGCCGGTGAGCTTCATCATCTGGCGTGTTCTGCAGCCGCAAACCCCATCACCCAGCTCTGCGTGGGTCAGGTGGAGCTTCGACACATACCACGAGCTAGGACTAATCCCGCTGAGTTTGCTCTCACGAACGAGATTCCCTTGCTTCTGCACCAGCATCACGAATCAGTCGCAGCTTGGCGGCGTGCACACCCACTTCTTCCGATCGCCGGCTCGGTAAGCCAACATTACAGCCTTGTGCTGGTTGAGCGCGAAGTCTTCGGGAAATTCTGCCCTGGTATTGGAGATCTCAAAGAAGTCGTACTGCGTCAGCGTCGCGCGCCCATGGAGGCTGCTGAGGTCAAGCGGGGTTTCCATCTCGATGTCCTTTGATGCCATCTCGTAACTGCAATGTATGGGCAAAGATAGCATGCGGTGCTGGGAGTGTAGACCACACAATTTACCATTGAAGTGGGCATCTCACTACGGGATATCGATTTCGCACGGTAGATATAGTATTGAAAGTCAGTCGAACCTTGTTAACAGTACGTGTCGGCGACGAAGTTCGATTCCTCCACCTTGTTAACAGTGCCGTGTCGGCGAGGAAGTTC
The DNA here is from genome assembly GCA_008271595.1 of [Pythium] brassicae (nom. inval.). Lineage (NCBI taxonomy): Eukaryota > Oomycota > Peronosporomycetes > Pythiales > Pythiaceae > Globisporangium > [Pythium] brassicae (nom. inval.). Next base: position 8,319 of record SMMQ01002970.1, on the reverse strand, counting down.
GGTTCCTCCACTCCATCTACGTTTCACGAAGCTGGTTTGGCGGCGGGTGCGAAATTTCGCAGGTCGATACGTGCTCGAGTTCGAAGTGAGACTCATAGACGCGCTATTAGCCGAAGCGACACACTGGCGCTGGGAGGAAGTGTTGGAGGCACCGTGGACAAGTGGAGCGCGTAAGTTCGACGACGTGTTTGCTGTTGAAGAGCAGACGTGTTGTGAAGACAGCGACAGTAGCGCTTCGCACCAATGGGCGAGACGACACGCTGTGACCTGACACGCGAGCAGACAAATGCGGGTCGTGGCGGCGAGGCCTGAGGCGAGTCGTGACTGGTGACGTTGGAATCCACCTGTGGTGAGGCGATCGGGTACGGCGTGACGCTCGAGGCCAGCGAGCTGTTGAAGGCACTGCGCTCGGTCCTCGATGCCATGTGGCCGTGTGTTTCGCGAGCGATGGTGATTGAAGCGATCCGGGAGCTCAGTAGCAAGACGAATGACTGACACGGAGTTCTCTGATGTCAACACGACGCTCGGTCCAGGAGTGCGAGGTCGCTAGACGCGTGGACTGGCGCGGGGGGTTGGCGTGGCGATCCAAGAATCCGACGCAAGCGAGCGCAAACGGCTGTGATGTTCGCGGCGAAGGGGATGGAACGCGTATTATGGGGGCTGTCTCAGGATACGTGAAACGAGCGTTGATGCTGTGCGTGCAGGATTGCGACAATGCGGGGAGTGCTGCGACGTGGGCAAACCGATGCTAGGGTGCGCGCCGTGGCGACACCTGAGGCATCGGTTTTGCTGTGGTGAGCGAGTGTGAGTGTGTGTGTTCGCTCTGTCAGCGTTGCGAGAAATGACGCGTGCGCGACGAGAAGTGAGTGCATACCTGCTGTGTTGGTGCGAGAAGCAGCGCAAAGCGAGCAGCGAGAAGCTCTCTGCTCTAGCAGAAGCAACCGTGCGAAGCGGTCGAGAGGGACTGTAAGAAGCTGTCCTGGTCATCTCAAAGGCGAACACAAACCGATCAAGAGCGAGGAGCTCGAAATCTCGGTGATGACGGCGAGGTCGTAAGGAGCGAGCGGTGTTAATGAGACATGAACGTGCGGGTGGCGATGAGCAAGAGCAGAGACGACTGACGCAACTGCGCGAGCAAGCGATGTTTCGAAGTGAGTCGCCAATACAGAGACGCCAGTCGATGCCGTGCGGTGCCAGCGAGTGAATAGAGTGTGTCGACTGCGGTGAGAGTGGTGTCGTCAACCCCCATGAGTATCTGTGATGCGGCGGCTCCGAACGTGGTCGACCCAAGGACAACTCGATGGCGAGAAGGGGTGTAGACCGGCGGCTATTGCAGGCCCCGACCAAGCCCGTGGCGAGCGACCAAAGTCCGGTGGCCGTTGGAGAACGAGCTTGGCACGCCAGAGGAAGCCCGGAGCGATGAGGGCAAAGTCGTGGATCCTGAACAGTCGCGAGCACCAGATAGTTGGGGGTACTGAAGCGAGTGCGCGGAGAGCGTGAGGGGCTCAGTGAGAGCACCGAGGCTAACTTTCCAAGTCGCAGTGCAACGAGCAGATCGTAGCTCGCACGCGCAGAGTTGGCGCGAGACACTGTCTGCTCAGAACACGGCCAGGTCATTCTAAATACGGAGTTCGACTTTAACCGGTAGAGTCCGATCACTCCCTCCTATTTTATACACAGCCTGATCCTAATCCTAACCTTAAAATAGGGTAAAACCCCTAATCTGGCCCTGCGGGCCGGGGCTGCCCTCTAAAACCCTAATCCGGCACTTCAGGCCGGGTGAGTCACTTGCATAGTTACCTGCGTACCCCTATATTATGATCGGACTGAAAGTGTATTCTGATCGGACTCTTTATACAAAATTCAAGACACTCGAATAGTGGCCCTGATCGGAAGATATGCCATTAAAGTACTTCATCCCCACTGATTGAGCTGCCGTATTACATGACTGTTCACCATAAAAGTTCTTTTCGTATAAAATGTAATGATCACTAAGCAAAATGTGCATTTCAGCAAAATGTTCACCTCGTGATAAAGACTTACGCAAAACACTCTCGTCGTGATAAAAAAACCGAAAGTCATATCTGAACAGCAATGCTGCTCGATCAGTGGTTGCAAACTTATGACCAAAAACGTGGGTGGGCGTACAATATTATCCAGAGGTGTTCTATACCGTCACGAACCGTACAGTTAGGACAGTCGGAACTTTACTCGGACAGAAAGGATCAGAGGGGGTGAGGCAGGAACAAAAAACGAATGTGGAGTGTGTTGCATTCTCTGCTCAGTAAACGGAGGTCGCTAGGCCCGCCTACGCAGAGCAAGGGGGCCCCGCCCTCTCTTCGGTGGCTGCGCTGGGTCGACGGCGCCGCCTGCGGTGGTTGGCCCACCCCGTGTCTGCTGCGGCTACGCGACCTCCGTTTCCTCGCTATATTTATTTAGAAGTGTGCACCACATTAAATACAATCACTTGCACTTTCAATTCGGACGATCTTAATTGGATGATTGGTGACGATATTCATCCATAAGATGAATATCATCATAGAATCAAATAATGGTGTTGTGAGGTCCACTCCATTCCATAACAATGGATAGGTACAATTCCTTGGCGTGTTCGAAAACAATAGTCACAAGGCTATCTCGTTTTTACTATTGAATGTGGTGGTGCCTGAGCCACGACTGAGCAAAAACGAAACCGTCTCCACGCTGCAAGCAACGCAGCGCGGCAGCCTTCCCTCACGCTCTTGCTTTTGCTCCGACATGTGAGGAGAGAGAAGTTGTTGTTGCCACACGCTTGTATATATCGATCCACCCCACACTGAAGCGTGAGAAATGCCGCGTTCGTCTTCGCTGCTGGTAAGTCTTTGAACGCAGTAGAGACAGCTGCAGCAAGCCCGTCCGGACTGCGAGCATCAATCTGCTGCTGATGGTTTAGACAGCATCAAAAGTGCCTAGATCCAGCGCATTCAGATCAGGTGAGTTGGGGCTGGTAGCGAAACTCCAATGGACATACAGAAGAAGCGAGAGCTTGTCGTATCTCCTGGGCGTTCGCGACTGCATGTGCCAGTGCGTTGTCGTGCTGATGTACGATCGCACGCTCTGGAGACGCATCTGGCAAACGCTCACGAACGGCAGGAATGACGAAACGGAGCGGCTTATTGCGATACGTTTCCTTGTTCACTGGCTCCTTCTTTGTCACCATCGCCCCCACGAGACGACGGTTGCTGCTGCGTTTCGCGGGTTAGTGGCACAGGTACCCCAGGAGCTGATCTTGCCGTCTATAAAAACGCCCGCCAACCCAGCGAGGTCGTGCCACAGAGGTGAGGATCATGACCTTTCCGATGTGACGGCGACTTCGCCGGCGCCGGGTTGGCTTGGTTCGTCTTACAGCAGCACAACGCAATTTTGGCGGTGGTCAGATAGAAGAGCTTCTCGTCGAGGTGCACTACGTGCTCCATGCCGTCGAAGCGCGGGTCGTTGCGCACATGGGCGGTGAACAACTCGAGCCACTGGAGCATGTTGGCTTCCGCCAGCACGGGCTTGGCGATATCGGTGGCGACTCGAAGCCTGCAGTTGCGAAGCTCGCGGAAAAGTGTGGTCGGTGGAAGGTTACAAATGGCGGCTGCCGCTCGGACGTTTCTCGGCTAGTGGCTGAAGCGCCGCGCAGGCGATCGAGGTTGCTCGCTCTGCTCGTCGTCTTGCATCTAGTGTTGCACATTCGTGACTTGGACACGAACACTCCTGTGCGCGCAAAAAAAATTCTGCGCTCGCCGCCAAATGCGCCTAGTGGTTTGCACGCTGATCTTGTGCCTCGCAGTGATAGTTAACAGCGCACTGTGGTTCAGGACGCCGCTAGACGAGCGCGCCAGAAGTGCAGAGAAACACAACGTCGTGGTCCGCGCTTGTGAGGTTCTTCGTACGGGTCGATCGCTCCAGCTCGGTTGCTTGTGCTGCGTGCTTGTGATATTGTCGGGACGAAGCGAAATCGTTCCTGTGTGGGCTTGGAGTGTGCGGATGGAGTGAGAGTGGGGGCTGCCGCTGCCCCCACGGCCTCATAACCACTCATTGTTCGTTTTGTCATGAGTATTGCTCCAATGACAGTGAATGATACACCAATCGAACCGCCTTGACTAGCGTCGTAATTGTAGCACATTTTTCGGTCATTTGGAGGTGTTTACAACAATACCGAAGCGAGAAATCGAAATCTTCCTATTGTTATGGAACGGAGTGGTAATGGTACACCAAAAACCGAACCTGTCCGACACCGTCACAAGGCGCACACCTGTCGGATCCGCCTTGATGCAAGCGTGGACGTAGTCCTCGTTCACATCTTGCTTCGCTAAGAAGCAGGCGAACGCGACCGTCGCGGAGGCGCGCTCTTTGAGAGTGTTGGATGGCACAAGTGCGTCCATGGAGGAAATTGGTGAATGACATGCACCTCGTGTACGTGAGCCACACAACGCACACACACTTATAACAAGGACACGTTCTTGTTGAATGAATGGTGATGGTATTTCTCAAGCTCTCTATTGTACTGCGTCTCAGTATGAGGGTACCCATACTCCTCCGTCCCATAACTATTGACCGAAAGTGAGTTTTTTGGGGCGAATTTTTCCAATTTTACGCCGTTTGGACAAAGAGGAACTGTATTCTGCTCGTCTGGCCACGCTCTATTTAGTGGCATGTCGTTTACTGCATTCTGATTTGTGGATCATTGGAAAACCATTGGAAGTGGCCAATCAGGACAACATAAATCATACATTTGGGTGTTCTATGTCTGTTTTCGTGTGGTTGTAGTGCGATTTGTTGACTCGGCCATAAAAGCATAGTGAATGCAAATGTTTTTTGCGTCAAAGGATTTGGGACAACAAAACAGTGGGTATGCGTCAATAGTTTTGGGACAGAGCAGTATTTCGTGAACAGTTCCGACCACATATTGGACGGAATGGTCGGATCGGCAAAACAAATTTTATTACACTTTCATTGGCTAAAACAACATCAGAAACTAACGGGATTGGTTGAAAAAATACTCGCCTTTTACGGGCTACTATTGAAAGTTGTCGGAACGATGTGTATATTTGACCAAGCATCAAATTATGGTGTTAAAAGATAATTGTATACTGTATACTAAATGACAACATGTTACTTTCCCTCGAGTCGGAGATTCGATGAGCTCTTCAGCTCTTTGTCAGCCTTTGAAGTCGCCACAGTGAAAGTGCATTACATTCACAAGCGACAACCAGGAGCGTTCACGAGCAGATTGCAAGTGTATCAACGAGACGTCATGTGCGTGTATTGCTTGCAGACAGACACGCATACGTCACCGTCTCTGTGCGACAGACACCCACACCAGTAGGAATGCTCCCAGCACCAACTCACAGCAGCACGTCCAAGTACCCGCCCTCGCGCGCGAGCTCGTAGAATACTCCGCCCGCACCCTTCTGAGCCAGCGACCGCGGCGTGTCGAACTCCACCACGCGGCCGCTGTCCAGCACCAAGATGCGGTCGCTCTCAAGCACCGTCGCCAGTCGGTGCGCGATCGTCAGCACCGTCGCGGACGCGAACTCGCGCGCGATCA
>SMMQ01002969.1:13214-24285 GCA_008271595.1 [Pythium] brassicae (nom. inval.) | reverse complement strand
GAAGGAGCGGACGGCGCGTTCACTGCCAGCTTGGCGAGCTGCCGCTTTTGGGCTTCGATCGCGGCTCTAGACTTGCGCTGGCTGCCGTTCACGACGGCTCGCGTTACTCCGCCTTGAACACAACGCCACTTCAATTTGGAAAGCACCTTTAACCCACCATTCCCCAATGTTGTAACTGCTAACATGCTAGGATTTTCCACATGTTGTTGGTTCAACATGTTCTAATACCAATGGCTCGGAAAACCCTGTTTCGATACAAATTCCAAGATAAACGACTTTTGCACGAAAACGGCCAGGTAAAGTTCTCTTACCAAATGCAGAGGGCAAGGTATGTGAATTGTCAGAAATGGACGCGTGGAGATGAGTCGATTTCATTCAAAAAAGAGGCGGGAGATTTGAATGGCGCACGCATGCGCCATTTTCTCATTCGAGAATTTCCTGGAGTGATAGCAAGCGACCACGTCGGGTCGCTTCGTAACGATAAGCGAGCGCAAGGCCAACCGGGCCTCGTTGACGGCAGTTGACGAGAGCGAGAGGGGACAGATCCTGGTAGCGATACGAGAGGAAGCCCTGCCGCTGGCACCTCGTCCCCCACTGCCTGCGCCTCGCCCGATTGGCAAAGATGCAGCGTACTATACTGCACGAGCGGCAGAGAAGCGAGAGATGGCAAAGAAGGCGGCGACAGCAGCCGCAGCGACGAAGAAGGCGGCAGCGGCGAAGAAGGGGCGTCGCCGACGAAGGGCACGAAGGCGTTGTCGTCGAGCAAGGACAAGAAGGTGGCGCCCACGTGGTCAAAGAGCAAGAAGGTGGCGTCGCCAGCCACGGCGAAGAAGGCGACGGTGTCGCCAAAGGCGACGGGGCCACCGCGAGCGAACTAGACGGCGACGGCGTCGCCAAAGCCGAAGAGCAAGCCGGCGGCGGCGCCGCTAAAGGCGAAGGCGAAGGCGAAAGGCAAGGGCAAGGGCAAGGGCAAGGGCAAGGACAAGGGCACGGAGAAAGCGTCGGCGTTAGCGACGGAGGCGGTGGCGAGTGCTGGCGAGGAGAGTGGCGAAGAAGCGGCGGCTCTGGCAGGCGGCGAGAGGGCGGTGGCGGCGACTGTGGTGGCGAGCGCGTCGGAGGTGACGGCGACTGTGGCAGCGAGCGCGCCGGAGGTGACGAACGAACCGGCTCGTGCAGTCGGCAGTGTGCAGCCAGTTGTGGTGCCGTCGACACCCTTGAACGTGTCGCGTGCGCGTGGCGGATCGTCGAGCGCGTCTGTGAGTGCGGCGCAGTCAAATGCAAGCGATTGTACGCCGAACGCTTTGGATGTTGTAAGACAACATGCGGGCGATGACCACATGCTGTCTTACAAGATGTGGGCTAACAAACACGCTTGTGTGTGCAGCAGGGCGCGGGAAGGGTAAGACGCCTGCGAGAAAGCCGCGCGCGAAGTCAAGGAAGCAACTGGACCGCAAGCTGGCAGAAACGGCGACGACTGAGGCTCGTGGTGCGTCGTCTGCGCCACAGCGAGAGAGCATCAACGCAGCGGAGACTCGCGGCGTGGCGGAACGGCAGCGTATCCTCGCCGCGTACGCCGATAAGTGGCGCAATGGGGAGATGCAAGGACGAGAGGCACTTGATGAGTCACCGCCACCGTCGAAGCGGCGCAAGACCAGGCTGACCGTATCGGAGCCGCCGCCGGCGCCCCCCCACGCCACGACCCGAGTTGTACAAGGACAATGCGAACACCACCTCTGCGGGTTTGATTGCCGCGGAGTTCGAGGCGCTCGATTCTGACTAGGAGGGCGACGGGCTTAAGGCGTGGATCGAGGAAGAGGGCGGCGATGATGTCGTCGTGGAAGATGACGAGGAGCTAAACAATGAAGAGGACGAGGCGCCGAGCATCACGGCACGCGCCGGGGTGTCCGACGCAGCGAGTGACGGCTTGCTCGCACTCTCGCGAGACACCGATCGCCTTCGCGGGCTGCGAGATGTCGGTTGGGAGACTGGTGAGTTCGCATGTTGTATGCTTACAACATGTGGATCATGCATTGGAACTCACATGTTGTATTATGTCAACGTGCAGACACTGCACAATTCCCACCCGGCAAGAGCTACCCCAGGTTGTTCAGAGGCGACGCCGGACCGACGCATGCGGTCGCCTCCCTTGCAGACTCACCTGTGGATCTCTTCTTGTTCTTCATGCCACACTCCCTGTGGCGTAAGATCGTAAGAGAGACTAACAGGTACCACACGCAGAACCTGGTGGCGCGGGTGGGCCGTATCTTCGCGAACAAGGCGGCAGTCGGCGAGCGCACACACGATGGCATCCTGCTAAAAGAGGGGTGTGTCCAAGACGTCAAGCCTCACGAGATGCTGTACAGGTTCGGCCTCCTGACAGCGCGTATACTTGCGGTACAGATGAGGCGCTTCACCGACCACTGGGCGACGGTGTCGGTCAGCGCAGTGCCTGCAGGTATATTTGGGCGCTTCATGGCGAGAAATTGCTTCTTGCACGTGATGCAGAACCTGCACTTCACGAACAGTGTAGACCCGCGTGCCGCAGACGATCGTGCGTGGAAGCTGCGCAGTGTGGTGGACGTGCTGCAGCGCACGTTCAAGAAAGGATATAAGGACGTGTCCGTGCTCGCGTTCGACGAGGCAGTGCTACCACCGCGGAGCAAATACTACGGTACGCGTCAGTACCTGAAGGACAAGCTACACAAGTGGGGCTCAAAGCTCTTCATGCCGTGCTGTGCATCCACAGCGTACTCTGTGCGGTGCTTACCTGCGTGTTCTACGTCGTGCGTGTGTGTGTCTGCGTGTCGTGCATATGAATGCCTGCATGTTTGCCTCCATGGCTTCGCTGGGGTCACGGAGCACCCCCTTCTTTGGTTAAGTTGAACATGTTAAATGATGACAATACATTCCAATCCACATGGTGTTTTGCTGCATGTCTGGTTCAAAGTCTATTGCGAGAAAGCGCAGCACAGCGCCACGATATCTGTGGACCTGAACAGCGGACCTGCTGCCGTGATTCGGAATCTGGAGCAGTGCTGACCAAGCGTGCGGGCAATTTCCATGCCGTGGTAATGGATCGGTTTTACACCTCGGTGCAGCTCGCTTTGCAGCTGCTGTATCGAAGTGTTTGCTCGATCACCGCGATCATGCCGAGCCGCCTCGGTTCCTCGTCGGCAGTCACTGAGAAGAACCGCCCTCGCCCGGCCGACATCCAGCGCGGCACGACTCGTTTCGCGGTAATGCGCGACTGTCCGCAGATGACGGCTACTGTTTGATGGGATAACCGCCCGGTTCAGCTCCTGGCGGCGGGCGGCAGTCACGAGATGGGGATTTGTGATGAGTTGTGCGAAAAGCTTCTAAGTCGCGCATGTTGTATGTGACAACATGATCTGACGCACATGTTGTACTTTGCCTACATGCTACAGAGAGAAGGCTTCCTGGAGGCGAGGAGCTCGTCGTGCCATGCCCCGCCCTCGTCCGCGACTACCAGCGCTGGGTGGGTGGGGTGGACACATAGGACCAGTTGCGGCTGCAGCGCAACTCGCTGCAGCTCGCAATGGTCGTCAATAAATACTACAAAGCGCTCTTCCTCGGTCTCGTGGACCTCGCGTTCGTGAACGCGTACATTGTGCATCGCGAGACCAAGCGCCGCGCGGGCGAGATGCCGGTCAGCCATGCCAAGTTCCTACAGAAGCTGCAGCTGCAGCTGCTCGGACTCACGGCGGACGACTTCGTGGCACCGGCAAGTTGCGTTTGAATATATTGGTGTTACGACTGTGCTGACTAGAGTGTGCTGTGCGCTGTGTGCTGTCTTCAGGTGGGCGGTGGCGTGCTGCGACTGACACGCGAGCTGCTTCGGCCGGTAGCGTTGGACCACACTCTCGAGGAGTGCCCAGACTACCAGTCGCTTGGCGACATCCGACGCCGCCGGCCGAGGCAGTGCAAGGTCTGCTCGCTCCTGAGGAGCAGCACCGCCGAGCGCCATGGCACTAAGGCTTACTGCCCGCCGTACTCAAGCGGGACGGCGCGGTGAGTGCGCTTTGGTGGATTTTTTTGCGTGCGAATACTCTCTCAGGCGTGTGTGTGCGCACAGCGTGTATCTGTGCAACAGGGCGCCCGCGCGCGACAACGAAAACACGCTAACCTGCCACCAGATCTGGCGCAACGCCTGGGACAACGGCGCAAGTCGCCCGAAGCGACGGGTGGACCAGGGCATGCAATTGCGTCGCCCAGGCTGTGCGCTTGGCAAGCGCAAGCGAAGGAACGGTTCGGATGACGAAGAGGACGAGCGCAGCAACGACGCAGAGGACGAGCACGGCGGCGGTCCGGAGGACGAACGAGAGGGGGTGAGCGGGTGTGCGGCGGCCGAGAGCGAGCGCACGGACGAGAGCCGGCGCGTGGACAAGATTGAGCGCGCGGCGGGCGACAAGCTGGAGTGAGCTGCCGGCAGTGAGCGCGGGCGAGCAGGTGGCGCCGCCGGAGCAAGCTGGCGTGGACGCGGACGAGTTGGAGACTGAATTGTTGGCGTCAAGCGAGCGGGAGGACGCTGACGACGCCGCGATCAACGCGCGCCAGAGCGCGGGGACTCAGACGACTTCGAGTGGGTGCTTCTTTGGAGTGATGAGTGTGCGCGAAAAAAACGCCCTATCTCAATACATTTTTTGGCTTGAGTTCATTTTATTTAGTACATTGCGTCATTGGACAGATGGCAAGTGTGGTTTCACTTGATGACCACAGCCATAGAACGGACTGACTGTGGTATTTTTGATAACCGAACCATTTTGTCGATGTTGTACATACAACATGATTTGCCAAAATTGTACACTTTATGAACAAAAACTACATGTCTGTGCTGGCATGTTGTCATAAAGTGGCTCTGGCCAAAAATGGCATGTCGCGTTTTCCAAGCGCAGGCGTCGCACTTACGGAAGGCAATTCAAAAACCTAGTATAGATTCCAATTTCACATGTACATACAACATGTGGAAATGTCAGATTTCGATTACAGGAAGGTCCGGAGAATGGTGGGTTAATGCGTTGCTGAACCTTTAACCCTTCCAGCCCCGCTCCTTCTGCTGTATTATACAGCATAAGGTTTTGACTTGATTAAAGTATACCTTCGTACCTGACAAAATTTATCTGTATGAAGCTCTCTCCTGTTTGCGCACATTTTTGCTCTCTCTACGCGGTTTGATTGGATGAAGGCATCACCCTTTACAGTGGTACGAGGTACAGAGAGTATGCTATCATCCTGCCGTCGCGTATAGCCTGCCAAAAGCGTTCGCCGTAGGGCTGCGAGCTCGGGCCGTCGTGTAAGTTCGCGCCAAAATGAGTGGCGAGGATCCAATCGCGAGAAGCCTCGCTGGCCCGCACTGCCTGCTGCGAACGCGCGTCTGCGAGTCGGAGAAAAAAATGCTTATTTATCATAATGCATGAACGACCACAAATGAGCAAATTTTACTCCGGCACAACACAACACACTGCTCACGCCTCCAACACGTACACGCACACAAGCCTTACAACGCGCAGGTATGCACTCCTACTCGTCCTCCTCACTCTGCATCTTCTTCTTCTCCTCCTCATCCATCTCTTCTGCCTTGCGCTTGCGAAAACGGATCTTGCGGCGGAGGTCCAGTAGCACGATAGTGCCGTTCTTCCAAATGTCATGCCACACTTGCGAGCACGTAAGCGTGTTGCCGCTCTCGACGCGTCGCACTCTGTTGCATAGCGTGACGCGCCAGTCGAACACGCTCGAGCACGTCTCACAGCGATACGCCGTCTCGAAACTGCGATGCTGCTTGTCTGAGAAGGCGGGGAAAACTTTGCACAGGTACTGACGAACCTTGTTGCGGTACGTCTCCGCCATCTTCGTCAGCGCTTGGAGGACAGCGACAACTGGCGTGCTCAGTAGGGTCTGGGCGTGCATGTTCAACTCGAAGTCGCTCATTTGCTGGCCAAGCAGCTCCATGTGAAGACGCTCCAGGTACCTTGCGTGTGACGGCTCCTGTCGTCCTTGCTCATGAGCGTGCAGCTTGTGGATGATGAAGCCATTGACAAGCGCCATGTCGACGATGCCGAAAAACAGGTTCTTGGAGTAGGAGCCGTGCTGCAGAGCTTTTTGGATCGAGTACCGATGGAGACGGATGGCGTCGTGCTCATCGACGCCTCCCATACCCTTGTTGTACGTGCTCACCACTGCTGGACACGACACACCCTCCACGACGCTGTTCTTTGGTTTGTGCTTCACCGTCGTTGGCTGCGTGCAGCCGCCCGTCGCAAGGAAGTTGACAGTACTCGAGTCCGTCCACGACACTGCCACAAGCTCGGGGATCTGCCTGTTCTATGTGAGTTGGTACGAGCCTCTTGGTACTTCGCGGCGCCGCTTTTTGAACGAGAACTGGATGCTGCTGTCCCAGGCTTTTCTGTTTGTCCGCACGGTGCCGACGTGGTAGATGCCCATCCGGAACAGCTTCAGCGATAGCGCAACCGACATGTAGTAGTTGTCCGCGACGAGAAGTCGCTTGCCTGGCTGCCCAGTGAGTGCCTTCGTCACGTTCCGCACGACCGCCTTCGCGATGGCGTCCTTCGTGTCCTCTCTCCCCGGCAGATCTCTATGCTGTACGGCACAGCACATGCTTTGATCAGTACATCTTCTTATGCTGTAGTGTACAGCAGAACAGAACTCACCAAGAGCAGTACGCCATCTCAGCACAGCAGACCATGAAAAACTTTGTTCCCCACTTCGTTGGCTTGCCTTTCAAGTAGATTCGCATGGGGTTGAATGCATGACAGCTTGCCACCATCCCCTCGTCAAATGAGACTGTCGAGCCCATCCGGTAGTCGCGGCGGAACGTCTTCTCGATGACCTGGAGCACCGGCCGCAGCTTCCATGCTTTGTCATGCTTGCTGCGGCTATCACTGTTGTCGTTGAAGTGCAGTTATCGAGTGATCTCCGCGAACTGCTTGTGGCTCATGTACTTCCCGAATATGCCTTTCTGGAGCGCGCCGTTTTCCGTCGAATCCCAGTGATGCCGGATGCCGTTCCGGTGCGTGCATAGAGCTCGCGCAACCAGCAAGCCGATGCAGTGCACGAGTTCATGAGGAAGAACAGGCTTGGCTAGTTGAAGCTCGCTCACGATCTCTGCGATCGTCTGCACCGTCGTCCTTGGGTGGCTCTGCCGCCGATGTTGCTGCCGTTGCTATCGCTTCTGTGTCACGCTCTCGATCGAAGTCTCTTGGAACCGATTGGTCTTTCCGGCGATCTTGATCCAGATGATCTTGGGCAGAAAGTTGTAGACATGCCGAGCGGAGACTCGGCAAACGCCCTCGCTGACTCTGTGGGGTCGTGTCTCCCCGCGTACACATTCGGCGCGGCCGGCGAGACGAGCTGGTGGCTGCTCTTCTCGTAGAAGATCGTCCACGACGCAGCGATTTGCTCCCACTCCACTTTCGATACGCCGAGAGCTGCTTGACGGTCTGGTTCAGCCGAGCCGTCAACGTTCCACGTCTCCACCTCTACTTCCTCGAAGAAGTCTGCATCCAGGAGCTGCGCGACGGACTCTTCTGTCTCAACGTCTTTTGTTTCGTCTTCGTCGTCATCACGAGGGCCGCAGAGGTTGGGATCGCTGGCCGATGGCTCCGCGAACAGATCGCACTTGTCGAACGCGACCGCGAACCCGTCCGAGTCGTACTGCTCGAAGTCGGCGATTGCGTCGGCATCTTGACGGGGATTCAGGCTCTCTTCGCCATTGCTTTCCTTTTGCTCCTTGCATTCTGCTGTACTGTGCGATCTCCGGCCGCCAGCTACCGATCCCTCTGCTATATCGTCGGCAGCAGGGAAGGCGTCAAAGACGGATGGCATGCCGACGTCTTCTGCTGTATCGTCGCTGCTAACGCCTGCCGCCGAACCCGCTTGTGCTTAGCACCCGACGCTCAATCCTGCATACGCACGAGCCCAGCCACAGAAGCGGTCAGATGCGTTAGCAAGGAGACAGGCGGTGCGGGACGAGTTCCTCAACTCACGGTGTGTGTCACGGCAGATGCAACCACAGCGAGGCTTGGCGTCGTAACAGGAGGAGCAGACGTTGGGGTGGGCGATGCAGCAGGCGTCGGAGCAGGCGTCGGCGCAGGCGTCGAAGCAGGGGTCTGAGCAGTGGATGCCGTTGTAGGAGGCGGAGGATAAGCCGATGGCGTGCCTGGCGCGCTTGTCGTTGGGATGACAAAGCCTCAGCGCAGCCACCCTTGACGATGCGCGTACGCTATGAGCGCAGTGGTCCCTGCCCGACGCGCCTTAGGTCAGTCAGCTGTATACATGTCAGAAAGAGCCGTGCAACACCACGCACCAGTGAAGTACTCGCTGCCTTCAACTCCCCAGACAGTTACGCCGGGGCGCACATAGCGGTATTCGACGCCAACTCCGGTTGGCTTCTTCGCTTTCCATACGATCTTGCACAGCTCGCGGCAGAGCTCTTTGAAGACTTTGTTCATTTTGGCTTGGGAACGCGCTGCTTGTTCTCCACGTTCGTTTCTGAAAAATGTGTGGCGAGCCAGGAAGCGGATTGTTGGGGTTTGGTGGAAGGGGGAGACCCTCTCTCACTTGATAGATAGAAGAATCTAATGCCCCTAACCCTGACATGGACGGGGAAGCTCACCTTCTTCCTCGCAAAAACGCTCATACAAATTTTCACATGCGGATTTGAACCGTGTGGCCGACCTTTCGGAAAATAAAAACCTGCAAAAAAGCTTATGCTGTATAATACAACATACTGGGCTAGAAGGGTTCAGTGGAAATTCTCAGATCAAAACAGCTGGTGTCAGACAGTCTGAGTCTTGCCCATCCTCCCGGAAATACTTTTATCTTCTTTGATACGCAATCCCAGTGGTTAAATAGCAGTTATAAAACAAATGTCTTTTATGTACTTGTATTTTTGAGCGTACATTACTGGAGGTCCATTTTGACAACGAAAACTACCGTTAAAGCGCAGGACAATCATTCTTCCAAACTTGGGGTACGATGGACGAAGTCCGAGCAGAACTCTTTTAAAAGTCAGTATATCTGGGACAGCAGTCCCTACTTTGAGAACGGATCAGTCTGGAAAACGTTCCTTGTTTTGCGCAGTCTACTTCGGGATATCAAGCAGTTCCGATTTTGCACATTCACCACCACTGCACGAAGCCCTACAGCAAGCCGGCGGTCGTGGGCTGCGCGTGCCGCTGTCATGAAGACTCAAAAGAACAGGACACTGCAGCAATGATGGCGAATCAGCTCGCGCGAGCACGCCTCAACGATCTGGACGCCACCGACAGGGCTCTTGAAGCGATGTCGATGCTCCTGTCCCACCTAACCGGCATGACAAGAGAGCTGATTCAGCGTGTTCGCGAAGACAAAGGTGTGCTCTAGAGAGCGTGGACGCTGTATCACCGCACCACGACGAAAGCTATGTTATGTCCTATCACTAGCGATATCACGGTGCTGCGAGTTGCTCAGCAAGCGCGCTTGACCGATGATACAGAGTTATTTGCAAAGCTCGTGTAACATGCAAACTTCGACTCCTCCTATATGTCTACCGTGTGCTCGAACTTGCGCCAAAACTGCTCGCCGATCTTGCTGATGGTCCCGAGATAGGCGTCATCGACCGCGAAGGAGTGCGATTTTGAGTAGCACAGCAGCAGCCACAAGATCCGAAGTTTCATGGCGCCCACGCTTGCTCTGTCGCCAACGTTGACGGCACCGGTGGTCTCGTGTAGCATTGCGGCCACCTTCGCGATGATCACGACACCACAGCTCGTGCCGTCGAGTTGCTTGGGCTTCACCACCACCGCTGTCTCGAGCTTCAGAAACTTCACCCGGTAGATACATACCCTTACCGAAGCGTTGCGTCTCCCCCACTTTCGTCGCTGCTCATTGACAGCATTGTGCCACTGACGGATGTACGGGATCACCTCCACCTCCCACTTCAGGTCGAGTCGAGCGCACGGCTGGAGAAGCGGATAGAGGTGTATTCGGTGATGAACCCGCCGATGTAGTCCACCATTACGACCAGAAGAACCCAGTGCGTGTTGGAGATGTTCACATGGAAGACAGCGAACTTGATCGTAGTGATGCCGAAGATATCGTCTTCTCGCGCAGCGTCACCAGGATATACGGAGTCGCCTGCTAGTGGCACCCTGTGCGAGGTGAGATCGTTGATGAGCGAGCTGAAGTGGATGCAGCTCTGAACAAAGTCGCACAGGAGCTATATGCACATGCCGACTACCGAATCATTCAGCAAGCAGTCTCTCACGACTGCTCCAACCACTTCCAAGAATATGATCGACGCCCGTTCTGTCTGCAGCGTGAAGGCTGTGTTCAACCGCGCCTTTCGAAACGCCATCAGGACTTGATTCGCACAGTCTTGGTTCCCAGACGCCGTCGCTGCACCTGGTAGCCCACTCGCCTTCAGCTCCAGCGAGAAGAGGTCGACCGAGGGGACGGGCAAAGTTTCCATGCGCCACGCGCGGCCGAGCCACTTCATGTCGTCGACCCACTTGTTGCATTTCGACTTCACGACGTAGAACTGGTCCATGAGCGAAAGAGATCGCGTGCAGCACATGCACAAGGCGTCGGCGTGAGTATGAGCTCAGGCACAGTACGGCAACTTTACCTACTTCAGCGCCTTTAAACCGAAATAGCCACTCTGAGCGGCGCTCCTTTCCAGTGAACAACTTGTGAATCGCGTAAAGCCAACAAGCACCACCTCGGATCATCTGCCCTCGACACCGTCAGTCTTCGTCGATGGGTTGTCGGCGAGGAATTCGACGCTTGTCAGAGTCGCTGCGATACGAGCTTGCCGCTTCTTCAAGCGATCACTACGATCTGGCTTCAGGAGTTCACTGTCGTACGCGCGCCGCAGGGACTGAGCCAGTTCCAACAGCACGACGAAGTTGTAGTTGAAGTCCTCCTCGCTCACCCCCTCCCACCTGCACTTGGGCTCTCTGGCGATGAGAAAGCAGTCTGTCAGCACCACGGGGAACTCGTCCACCTCACCCTTGGCGAGGTTCATGTCGGGTACGTGTAATGGGCTCTCCAATCT
>SMMQ01002969.1:1796-12905 GCA_008271595.1 [Pythium] brassicae (nom. inval.) | reverse complement strand
CGCGAGCAGCAGGAACCAGGGCTGCATTTTTATTCAGTTGCGAATTTACCTTCCACCACTCAAGTCGCCTCCGCTCCCCTCTCCAAGCCTCTCGGATCAAGACTCTCCAGGCCCAGCAATCGGCTCACTTGTGTGACACCCTTTGCTTCAAGAACGCTTCCTCAAGCCATCGGGGTCAGTGCCGTCCAGCTCTTCGCTTTGCGTGAGCAGGACTGGCCTGAGTCCCGTTACACTACGCTTCACCCAGTGCACCACAGCGGAGCAGGTGACAATCGAAGTCGACCGCGCGAACACCGCCAATCTTGGATCGACTTTGCGTTTTGTGGCGCTCTGTCAGTTTGACCGACGTGGACTCGCTTTTGGGAGCCGCAGCACGTCCACTTCACGATGGCACTTATCGTCGACCTTTAATGCTGTCGTTGTCGGTTCTTTCATGAGAGGCTCAGGTTTTGGTTTGGCTGGCTCAGCAGCTGAGTCGAAGAGAAGCTGCGACGCCTCCGAGATGCTCAAGTCGGGCAGCGTTATCTGGGATATACTGGAGTACTCGAGGTAGCGTGCTGGCAGCGGATCTCTCTCATCTTCAACCGCGCTTATAGTGTCGATCACCACGGCCACGATCACCGCTTCTTCTCCAAGTTCACTCTCGTCTTCGCCCATGGTCGGCGGCGCCAAGCTGGGTTCTTGGTCGATCGAGTCCCTGTCGTTCTCCCCATCATTATCAGTCGCGAGGGCGGACTCCACAGCGCGCTGAAGAACTGCAAGCTTTGAGTAGAAAACTGCAGTTAATGAGCTCGCAAGCTGCTCAAGGTGTGGCAACAGGATCGACAGTGCGTAGCTGTACTTCTCAGCAGGCGACATGACGACCATGCTCGCTTGTTCTTCACGTTGAAGCCGTACGTAAGTGGCGCCGTTCTTGCTGCTTGAATGCCGGTGGTGCAGGAGCTTCTCAGCCTTTGCCAACGATAAAGGCGCTGCACCTGATAAAGGTGCCTGTGACTTCGGTCGTACTCTGATGGTGTCATCTACAGGCACCACCTCTTGGATGGTTGTCTCCAAGCATGAGTTCATCGCGGCCGCTGCTCGCATAGACCACTTGCTCTTGATGCACTCCGCCGGCAGTTCACCGAGCGCGTAGCCATCTCGGACGACGGTCACCAGGTGCCGGCTGGGAAGCCGATTGCTCTTGTAGAAGTTGCATGAGCATCTCCAGCCGCGCTCGTCGCAAATGCAGGCGCCTCCCATCGAGACTACCTCCCACTCAGTGAACCTCGGCAGACGCACGCAACTCGCTCCTGTGGCGCCCATGTTCAGGATGTCCCTCTGCTTTCGGACGAGCTGGTAAGGGTAGTCGCTGAGAAGCCCAGACACGACTCGGAGGAAGTGAGGCACGGAATCTGCTGGTCGGGCTGTTGACGAATGGCTCCGCAGCACCGTCAGGAACTGCCGGAGGACTGTCATTAGGTACGCCAGTATGCCAGCCACTGCACGGTCGATGCGCGGTCGGTGCCCGATGAGAAGCTAGAGTTGGTCCCCAATCGACTCGATTATGTTTGTTGCCGTGTTCCCTGCCGTAAAGAACACACCGCGCGCGTGGCTGCACCACATGTCGGCGAACGATCGCGAGTTGCGATCAAAGTAGCCCTTGACTTCGGAGCACTTGCCCTTGCAGTACTCGCTGAAGGAGTTGTACAGCTCCTGAAACGTTGAAGAAGTCGAGCTGTTCAAACAACAGACATTCAAATTTGTCGTCTCAGCATACGTGCATCTGACGCACCCGCCGACGTGCCACACCAGTACCACTTCAGCATGCGCAGGAAGTGGTCGTCCAGGTCGTCTCGTGTTTCGGACGTCAAGTTGAACACACGGCGCTGCAGAGTCTTCCGCCAGTTCGTGATGGCGTGGTACTGGCACAGAGGAACTTTTGCCGCTGGGAAGCAGAGCTCGAGGACTTGCCATTCGGCGAAACCTTTGTCGATGATGACAGTCTCGATCGACGCCTAAGTCCTGTTCTTCGCCTTGAGGTAGTTCATGATATCGTACGTGGCGGCGGCCGTCTGGTTTAGTGAGATGATATCGAACACAGGAATGCCTCGAGCAAAGGCGCTGGTCGCGACAAGACTGCCTGCACGCGCGACACAGACACTTGTCAGCAACATGAGGTGTAAAGGTGCCTCAGACAGGCAGCGTTATCACTTACCGAGATGATACCCCAGACTGTTCGTGCCGTGTGTCCAGTCCATGACAAGACACTCGCACCAGTCCTCGAAGGCTCGCTTCTGCGCTGACGTTTGCATCGTCAGCGCGCAGGTGATGTCAAGTTGGTCTTGGACAAGCATGGCATGGTTGTCTTCTTACTGAACCAGTCACTCGAGCAGTGTTCTTAACTTTGCCTCGGCAGAGTCATGCGATTGCATTCTTTGAATGATGTTGCGAGCTTGCTGAGACGACAACGTTATGCCTGGAGCACAACACTTGTGTGGTGAAGTGACTCGGGATTTGCAAAATCCTTGAGTCACTCACCATAGTGATGAAATCTCGGGGCGCCGAGCGCAGCGAGAGGAGCACCAGAGCGACGGTGATGCGCGACGACGCCAGCCACGCCAGCACTCAAAACTCTCCCAGGAAGAGCAGTGCGTACAAAAAGACGACCCACCATCAGCGAAGAGCCAGTGCAGACCCAACCACCCTGAATCCAGCGTGTGTGTCGCACTCATGAGACCTCGCCGGATCCCGGCCTGATCGGCACCTGCTCTGGCGCCGGAAGAGCCAGAGAACACGGGAAGCCCAAGACGGCGAAGCGTCGCGTTAATTGGGAGAGTCCCAAAACGCCTGAGATCCCCTGAGAATGCCCGAGAAGAGCAACCCTGCAAGCGCCCCGCACGTCAAGGAGCCACGAGGCAAACCGGGGTCCAGGACGTCCCAAGGCGGGCCCAAGGTTGCCAGAGAACGCCGCAGCGAAGGCGCGAACTCGACGACGATCCAGACGTCCGGGAAGAGTCCAAAAATGCCCGAGCTTGCCCTAGAAGAGCCCAGGATGATGAAGTTACCTTTGGTCCAAGAGGAGTCCAGGAAGCCCGAGAATCACTTCTGGACTTTCAGCAACTTGAACCCCCCGAGAGGTGATTACGCCATCGACTGACGACAGCGCGGCTATCCACCCCGGCTTCAAACCAGCACGAGATCCGCCAGCGTACCAAGTAGCCGAGCGGTAGAGAGCAGGTCGTACACACTAACTTCCAAATCAGTTCCCATTTTACCGTCAAGCACGCAAGTCGCTTGGCCCCAAGTGGCCTTCCTTCAGGCGGCCGCGGCGCGCACGTGTTCGCCAACCTCAGATCCAGTTCGACTATCGACACTCATCTGAGCCGCCAAGCTCCCGGACCGACGCGACTAGTGGCAGTACAGTATGTTGTACTGCATCCTGGCGTGTTGTGTTTGGTATTTTTGAGGCATCGGCTGAGGGCGAGTACCGAGTGTGAGTGAAGGGTGATTGTGTGCACGGGTGTGCGTGAACCAGTACTCAACCCCTACCCAAGTTTGCCGTTACATCCCAGCGACTCGCCCGAGATTCACAACCTCGTGAGTGTCGCCAGAGTGTATCCCATATCGAGTGCCGTAAGCATTTAAGAAAAGAGAAAGTTTTCCACCAGCGAATACGTTTGGCGCTGAGCCAGGAAGAACCTTGCGCAAGCGATTCCTGGACAAATCCGTCGAGAACTCAAAGGGGCCGATCGACTCAGACTGTCGTGTGTACATATTTGTTTGTATCCTTCGGAGCGGAAAGAAAGCACCAACCCTCGGTCTATCATTGGATTTAGAACTCAGTTCAATCCAGGAAAGACCAGGAAGTGCATTTGTACATTTGTGTGCTGGTTGAGCTAGTGATCCTGGGAGCAATCTCGGAGGACCTATTATGCTAAGCCGATTCCAAGAGCATTCGTGTGGGGATCACAACTGAGGTACTAACCGTTGTTTCCGAGAAGACGCTCCCCATCGTCTTCCCATAGAACTCTCGGCCAGGGAACCTAAGTTCGAGCCGGGAACTACAAGACGCGTGCGCGACGATTCATGAAAAGTGAACTCTCTATATCACACTTATCAGCTCGTTCCCACTCACAACAGGAAGCAAAGGCAAGCTCAGGCGTACCAAGCCCGTCGGAGAGGTAGCTCGTGATGTTCTTTGGGTTTGCGCGAGCATCGACGAGATTGGCAGCGCCAGGGACGACGTCGTACGCCATGTCGACAGAGCCGGAGCCGAGATACGAAGAACCGATCTCCTTGTTTGCGGTGTGGTTGTGAGTTCGTGTCTGCATGTGACACACAGCAGCGCACTTGAGTTTCATCGCCACGATCATGGATGACCGATACACATCACAGCGCACCTCGTTTTTGATCACGATGCGCCACGTTTTCTGTCCCCGATACGCGGACATCTTTACCTCAGCTGTGAAGCGGGCGGGGCACCCGAAGTATCGAACGCGGTGCTCTCGCTCTCCTCTTCATCAACCCTTCTGGTACACTTCATGCGTGCAGTGATACGTTCTGAACGCGTACTTGAAGCGAGCCAGGATAGGTTCAAACCCCTTCGTCGTTTTCCTAAGATCAAAACGGGTACGACGAGCAAGCGCACATTTAGAACAAAGGCCATCGCGAAGTCCTCAATCTCATCTGTTACTACGTACTCAATGTGCTTCTTGTTGTAGGACGAAAAGCGAATGTCATGTGCTCGCTAGCAGACGGTGTTCTCGCGCTCGTACTCGATGACAGCCTCGATCATGGCCTTCCACTCCTCACACTTGCGCAGCGGGAATGTAGGTAGTTGCGCTCGGATCTTCTCCACTTCTTTCGAAATCTCTTCCCGTTGCTCCCACATCTCGCTTCGCCGCGAGCGTGGCACTCTCTCCTCTATCTCGCTCGCCCCACCAAGCGGTTGACTACCATCTGTGACAACAGCGCTCCGCGTCAAAAAACACACGTCGCGATAGAGTAGTGCAACTCGAGTATCGCACCTTGCTTTTGCAGCTTCACACATGCTTGCCCACTTGCCAGTTTCGAGACTGTCTTGTTTTGCCTACTCGCACCACACTTGGACCCAGACGTCAAGGCCTTCTTCCGCGACGCATGTTTGACCTCGTTCCACTCTCTGCTCACACACATGCACATACGAATACGCACACACGCATTCAAGCAAACACCCATATGTACAGGCACGTTCACACACACGTTCACACACATGTTCGCAGACACGTTCACAGACGCGCGCATAAGCAACACGGCGTCAGTCACCGCCACATTAGCCCCATTGTGTTCTACGTCGCGCACCGTTCGAGCTGTCGTCGCTGTCTGAGTCCTCATCCACGTCCTCGAAGTCCGAGCCCGAGTCTTGGTCCATGATGTCGCGCCTTTTCATATTTGCCGCACGCTGGACGCTCGCAGGTCTTCCGAAGTCTGGTCTCCCGAGGTCTGTGCAGCCGGACGCAAATTCTCGAATGAGCCCAAAAACTGAGAGACGGACAAGCGTCGTACCTAGAAGAAGATCGGATCTGCGAAGGTTTCACGCAATGAAAAATTCGTAGTTTTCACTTCACAGTTCAAGGTGCTTTTGGCTTCAATAGCACCTTTAGCCAAGCTGTCCTGACGTTGTAGTTGAAGGAGTAGTAATGACTTCGGTTCACGATTGCAAGACTCGACGTAAACCGATACAAGCGGCAGACTTTACAGTCCACAAAATGGCTTTCCGTGGACCCACTTTTTCAACCCGTATGGGAAGACTTTTTAGAATTACGCCTACAAATTGGTACTACCTCCGTCCCATTTCATTGGTTAGCAAGTTTCTCGTTTTGCGCGCTTGGGGTCAATTTTGCGAACTTGTCGAATGTTTGGGTATTCTCGAAACGTGCTCGCCGCGCCGGATTGGATGGTATGCAGTTTGCCGCGTTCCGATTGATCGAAATTTGAGAAAACGCAAAAAAGAGGGGGAAAATCATATTTTGGGGTCCTCTATGTGTGTTCGGGCCTCTCTATGTACATTTTGCTGATATTTTCGCTGGATTGTACTGGGTTCGTAACCCAAATCATAACGAAGACAAGATAAATGTGCTAACTTTTGATTTGGGACACAAAAAACAGTTGCACACACTATTGTTTGGGGACGGAGGTAGTACACTGCTGGTCATGTGCTTAGCGCCACTCGCTTTTGACTGCATAACTTTGCGAGTTTTGCGGTTCTACAGACGCTGTTTGAGTATGTGATTCCCACAGCTCAGAGCGACAGGGAGAACTCACGCGGTTGACGCAAACCAAAGTCATACAGGCTCAGGAGACCAGAGAGACGATTTTGGGGGTGGTCAAGTCATAGTGTTAATTTTTGCCATACAAAGATCAAGATGTTTGACCGATGTAAATTCGGGCAAATAGACTCTTGCGGTCATTTCCGAAGATGGCGCGTGGGCCACCAGTGATGGACGAGGAGCTTGGCCGCGTACGAGAGCTACACGAAGCAGGGTGGGGAATGAGAGGGATAACACGATACGTAGACCATTCGCACGCGACAGTTGAGCGCGTTATCAAGGGGGCGTGGCATGAGAGGGAGCGAATGGGACCGGTGCCAGAGCTGAGCGAACGAGATCTGCGGAAGGTCGTGCGCGCCTGCTGCCGCAGGGAGCCGATCATCGGCGCAGATCAGGGACAAGCACGTGCTGCCATGCTCTGCGCGGACCGTTCGTGGTGTTCTTTGCGCCGTCGACTCGCTCGCGTACGTCCAGATGGAGCGTACGCTGCGCTTTCGCCAGCACACAGAGAGGCGCGGCTGGCTTCGGCTCAGGCGATGCTTGCGACACCGCCAGACTGGACCGCTGTCGTCTTCACAGACGAGAAGCGGTTTAAACTAGACGGCCCGGACGGCTACAGCACTTACTGGTGCGACGTACGTGTAAAAAAGTGACTTCCCCAGCGCCCAGCCATCGCGTTATGGGTCTGGCACAACGAGTCGGACGTACAGACATCCTGGGCATTAGCTGCACTAACTTTTATTTCATTTGATAGGTTCGTGTGTACCACATTAGAATCAGACTAGGAGACTATCAGTTTTGGTAGGCCGCCCCCTATTAAGCTGAGGGGAGGGCTGGCCGCGTGGCTGGCTTGGTAATACAGTTTCCAATTCTTGGTCAACCGCTCAAGTCCAGCTCTCTCTCGCGTCTTCTAGGGTCATCCGAGTCTAGGCACAGGTACCCTGCATCAGTGCGTGTGCGTAGCTTGCCTGGCAGTGTGTTTCCTGGAGTGGTTGTTTGAGTGCGTGCTAGTGTGGCTGGGTGTGTCTTGGGGGCTCAAACCCTTCTGTTTATCGAGGTCCTGGCAAACCCAGGCCGATAGTCCGTGTTGAAGGCCCATACGCGTGCGTTTGCTTCCACCCTGGGGGTGAACGTGCGGAGTTTCATATTAAGGAAGGAAAGAGTGGAAGGAGTGCAAGGAGGGACCTGGCGAGGTGGCTAGGGGCCCAGGGAGTGCTTCTATCTGAGTGCCAGGTGTGCAAGGAGTTGACGAAGGTGTCCTCCCGTGTGCCGAGTGTGATCCGCCCAGGCACAAGTCGCTGGGTGTCGATCGAGAGATTCGCCCAAGCACAAGTTGCTGGGTGTCGATTACGAGGTCTGCCTAGGGTCTACCCAGGCATCGACCAGGTGTCTGTCGGGGGCAGGGGCACCCCGGCATCGACGAATCTATGTGCCCCGTTCTGGTCTTTCGAGACCCACCCGACTTTGTGTGCGTGCATACTCGTGTGTGTGCGTGTGCAAGGTCTACCAAAGCGAGTGGAACCCCAGACGTGTCTGAGTCTGGTGTGGTAAATGGTTGGCTTCGCCGTCCAAGTAAACCCCATCTCAAAGGACGCAAGGGAACACAAGGTGAGGTACTGACCAAGAGTGGAGGAGTCTGTTCCGTGACTCCCCCCGCTCCCTGAGGACATCGCGCTCCACCAGTTTTGGTGACCCACACCATCACATTCGGTTGCCGCCTCGGCAGACTGTACGGCGCCAGAACGGAGGTGGTGGGATCATGGTGTGACGGGCTTCGCCACGAATGGAACGACCGAGCTCGTTGTCCTTCAAGGAGGGCAAATGGCCGACGACTATGTGTATACGCTCTCTGAGAGCTTGCTCCCGTTCGCACACAGGCACTTCGGCACAGACTTCGTACTACAGCAGAACAAAGCAGCCATACACACGGCTGCCAGGACGCGCAAGTTCTTCGAGGAGGAAGGGGTGGAAGTGATGTCGTGGCCATTGCGTTCGCCGGATTTGAACCCCATCGAAACCTATGGGAGATTGAGGCACGCGATGTCTACTCGGGCGGTCGCCAGTACTCCAGCGTGTCGAGTTTGACTGCAGCGGTGGTGTCGTCCTGGCGTAGCATCCGCGCCGAAACTCTTGGAGAGCTGGTGACGTCGATGCCTCGACGTTGTATTGAGGTTGTGGTGCAGAAAGAAGCAAAACCACACTACTGAAAAATTAAAAATCTTGATTTTTGTATGGCAAAAATTGGCACTATGACTTGACTACCCCCAAAATCGTCTCTCTGGTCTCCTGAGCCTGTATGACTTCGGTTTGCGTCAACCGCGTGAGTTCTCCCTGTCGCTCTGAGCTGTGGGAATCACATACTTAAACAGCGTCTGTAGAATAGCAAAACTCGCAAAGTTATGCAGTCAAAAGCGAGTGGCACTAAACACTTTGCCAGCAGTGTACACTCTCTATTCTCGTTAGTGTCTTCAGACTAAATTAATATTTTCTACATTTTGACATTTTATCATCCCTCTCTAGATTTTGACAATAAATGTCGAGGAGTTCGACAGAAATGAGGTGGCCGCAAACCAGTTTTTGAGCTGCAATTTATTGGTCTACAGTAACTGATTGCTGTTCATGACTCTCCAATCCATTCACACACGATGAACTTGCAGTTTGAGCAGAGAATAATTAACTTGAGGTGAGATCAACGGTTGGAGAAGATGGATAAGAGATGACGGCTTTGCTTCGAGAAATCGAAGATAAAGACTTCTATTGAAGTAATGTTGAGCAGTAGGTGTGCCTTGCCAAGTCTGTGGAAGGAAGGATTCAAATGTTCGGTTCAGCTTCCAGTCAAACACAATGCAGCAACGAAAACACTAATACCCTTTCATATTAGATAGGAATGGTAATAAAAAGACTATTGATGTTAGATTAAATGTAAGCAAAAAGCTTATGAGAATATGTGGACACGACTGTCATAATAAAATTACTAACCGTCAAAAAAGGGGTCCGCAAATGAGAATGGAGTGTGTACATATGTCTGGAATCACATTGACGTGGCGAATCTGTCAATAGCCTTTTAGTTCAAATCTGAGCAGTTTGATAGAAGTTATAGAATTTTGTTGACATTTTGCTGCGAAATGGCTATGCGTACACCCCTTAATATCTTGATTAAAGTATTACGCAGATTTTTGCTAAAAAAAAATGGCTCGCTTTAAAACAAACGAATTTTGATCTAATTTGGGCGATTGGGTTCCACTCTGCTGCAACACAACTCTTTAGTTGTGTTGTACTTCGAAGTAGCAAGTATATTTCCATGTTGCGGTAGTGATTTTCGTATATGGCGCAGAGTGTTGGTCGTGTTGCAGGAGTGAATGTACTTGTGGTGTCAGTTTGTGATTGACGCAGTTCAAGACTGTGTCAAGGGCTCATCTGAGACTATTCCGGGCAAACGTATCCTAATGGTCATTTTGAGGTTATTCAGTGAAGCACAGCACGAGGCACTTTGTTATGTTGGCTATCGATTGAGCTGCTGCCAGAAAGAATCCTCGTTGTGGTAGCTGAGGTCGAGTCCCACGAAAAATTTACCACGGTTAAGTACAACATTTTGGATTTTCAGATTTTTGTGTAGAAATGCTAACGTATACCATCAATTTATGGGTCAAAAATGGATTGTTAAGCAAAACACGCAGAATGACTGGAAAAAAATCTACAAATCGCTGTTGTCATTGAGGCTGAAAGCAGAAAGAGTTCTGTATTTTTTTAGGCGCTTCCGAGCAACAAGCACATGGAGCGTGAACAACTGACTCTCAAACACAAAGGATGGTATCGAGCAAAATCAATTGATGAGCCACAGTCACTACGACTCCATGTCTTCTCTGCGCACGATCGTTTGGCCCGCGTCGATCGTCTTTCGAGCACCACGACGGCGAGAAGGCGATGAAGGAAGCGCAAGGATGANGCCTCATCTCGCACCTGCAGCCACCTCGCTGCCCCAAGCTCGGATCTCGCGAGGCTGCCCGTCGCGCTCTTCGCGACTCTCGCCGCCATCGCCGGTAGAGAGGGAGGAAAGAGCCCGCACGTCCGGAACCCGCTCACTGCTGCCCGTGTGTTGTTGGCGATCTTGCTCGTGTATGCCGCGCTCGCGACAGCTAGTGCCTCCTTGCGCGACAGCGAGCGGCTCGACGACGCTNGCAGTGTCATGGCGACCTCGTGCTTGTATCCACGGAAGACAGCGACATCGAGCGGCTGTAACAAGTGAGTGGCATTGGGCGGAAGAACCTGCAGCCTCACTTGGCGCTGCTCGCAGCGAGCAAGCACGGCGGAGCTCATATGCGACGAGCACCCGTCGCAGATGAGTAGCAGCGGTTGCGCGATTGGTGCGGGCACGTTGTCGGCGAAGTGACCGATCCAGAGCTCGAAGATCTTGCCGTTGACAAACCCTTTTGCGGCAGTGATGACGCTGGCAGCGTCGATGGTGCAGCCGTCGAGCGATGTTCTGCTCACACGCTGGCAGGGGAGAACGAACAGCGGCGGAACCGCATAACCTGCTGCACTCACGCACGCGACGACGGAGAGTGGAACGACGTCTCGGGGACGCGCGTCCACAAGCTCGACGATCCGCGAACAGCGACGACAGGCTTCGACTGGTACTTTCTCACGAAGCTCGTCTCATCGACGTTGAACACGCGCGTAGATTCGAGCTTGAGCTCGATCGCCGCCTTGACGACACGATGAAAGAGCGAGCGGTACACAGCAGCAGCGGCAACGGTGCGAGCGCGCGGGGAGGCTAGAAGGTTTTGAGTGAGACCCCCGGGTGGCGCGCCATAAAGCG
>SMMQ01002968.1:0-22265 GCA_008271595.1 [Pythium] brassicae (nom. inval.) | reverse complement strand
CCCCCCCTCCCCCCCCCCCCCCCAACCCATGGCTGTGCCGCCTCCCATTTGACGCTTCTTCTCTTGACGAGTACCGCCTCGCACATCCTCCCAGTAAGCCATCAACTCGTCCAACCCGCCAAGACAGAACCTCTTCTAATCGGAGAAGATTACATTCTTCCAATTCTCTCCCACTGTCACGTGCTGCTTCACCCACGCCAGCCGAACTTGCTTGCGTTGTGCTGAGAGGACTAGTTGCTTCACCACCATCGAGTAGACGAGGAAGTCGGCTTCAACAAGCATGCGGCGAACCTTGCGCTCGCTCACTTGTACTCCAACTGCTGTCTTCACCATACAAGCGCTCTTGCCGGTATTGCTTGCCTTCCGAACGAACGAGCGGGCATCGTGTTTGCTCGCCTTCAGCCTTGGGCCCCTCTTTTTCTTCTCCGCCGCTACGTCGCCCTTCGATTTCGCTAAGGCGTTGCGCACGCAGCCACGCGAACTGCCGACGAGACCGGCAGTTGCTCGCTCGCTGAGGCTGCCTTCGTGGAGCCCCACGATAAGACCCGCTTCTCCACCCATAACGGCTGGCCCCCTTCTCATGAGAAAATGAGTGGCGATTGACTCGTCAAATGCATAGCATACATTCTCAATATTAATTCCCATATACTACACCTTTGCCCGGCAAGTTTGGCGAAATCGGCAATCAATGTGGTTAGAGGGAGTACTAAATTAGAGATACCTGAAGTCCAATATGGCGAAAACGCAAGTGCAAAGTGGAGCTTTGGTTGTGGAATTCGTGCATCGAGAGCAACAACCGCACATTGCGAGCAGCGCCGACAGCAATGGACGCCTAGGAGGTCGAGAGCCGCCGCCTGCGTGATCACAAAAAGCACTCTCTCTCTGCTTGCAAGCGGGTGCTTGATGCCTTCAGAGAGCGCCATGACTGGCAGCTCGTAGCCAAGCACAATGGACTCTCCCCAACAACCGCTCGCCGCACAATCGACTCAGATCGTGTCGAGCTTCTGCCGCGTGGCGGAGCGCGCACCTCGTCCACGAAGTGCACCGCTGCAGTGCTCGCGGCTCTTCAGGGATACGTTAAAGAGAATCCCTCGTACACACTCGAGTCGCTCCGCAGCCAACTCGCTGTGGACCACGACGTCGCGCTCTCGACCTCGACGATCAGCAGAAAGCTGCTTGGAATGCTGTACACGCTCAAACAAGTGATAGTTTTGGCCTGCAATGCTTCTATCTGTCATGTATCGTCTCACTTCTGATTCTACATGCGTGCAGCTGGGAGTAGTTCCTGCAATAGCGAACAACGTAGCGAACAAGACACTCTACAAGCAGTTCGCCTACAAGCTCCTGGAGCACCACACAGATGACGATCTTATCGTCTACTACGGTGAGACAAACTTCAACTGTACTGCAAGCGCAGCCAAGGGCGAGCAGAGCGAGGGGAGCAAGCAACAGTGGCGCTACCGAGCTCCATGGGCGCAAACTTGCAGCTCCAGTGCGCTGTATCGAGCATGCTCGGCGTTGTGAACTTCCGGCTAGAGAGAGGGAGCATCCGAACGGCAGAGAACGCGCCGTTCGTGGGCGCCGTTGTCGCCGCCGTCAAACAGACGGTGGTGTCCACTACGTCGTACGCGGGCAAGGGTATTGGTGTTGTCTTCGACAACGCTCCAGCACACAGGCAGACAGAGGCGCGCGTCGAAGAGAACGCCTCTGTGGTGCTGTTGCGTCTCGCTCCCTATTCGCCCATGTGTAACCCAATCGATCTCCCCAATGCTACTGATATCAGCTGCTTGTCGCTCTAACATCTCTCAGGTTGCTTCAGCGTGCTGAAGGCGGGGATCGAGAGCTTCTTGTCGCTACGCACGGACGAGATGACGAGCACCGGCATCTGCGTCACACTTACAGAGCGGCGCATGGACCTACTGGAGCGTGCTGCGCGTGCGAGCATCCCCAAAATCACAAAGGAGATGGTTGTGCGGCGCGAGCTGCATGCGAAGGGGTTTGACATAGCCGCCAGAGACTTCGAAGACATGCAATACGGTCAGTGAGGAGTGAGATGTGAGCAGGTCCGTTGTCGACCGCATTTTAGACCGCATTTTTGCATGACAAAACTCCACTTTGCACTTGCGTTTTTGCCGTATTGGACTTCAGGTATCTCAAATTTAATACTCCCTCCACCACACTGCTTGCTGATTTCGCCAAACTGGCCAGGCAAAAGTGTAGTACTTGTTGGTACAAATATTGGTTACCACCTCGAGAAAGGCTTCCATGTATGGGAGAGCGGTCTGGGACGAGGAACAACGAGCTGTCCAGTTGTGCAGAGTGTGTAGTTTTGCATACAGAAGAACATATCCAAACAGCGCGCTTGGATTCGCGATACAGCAATAGGTATAGTTAGCAGTTGTCCACTCACGGTTTCCACACGTCTAATTTTATAGATGAATCATTTATGAACTAACGTTTGGAAAACAGTCGGTTTTTTCTCCAGATATCTAGCTTTTTGTCGATCATTTGCACACACGCAAAACAACCATCTTCGCAGCCAGCACGTCGCACCACCGCTCGCTTCTGTACGCAAGACACGAGGCAAATGCTAAAGTGCACCGGCTAAACGAACAAGAAGCGTTGTGCGAGTCCTGCTCGTACTCTGGCTAGAAGAGATGATCCCGGCGTCTCTAGAGACGCCTGAGCAACATCTTGTGCATGAAGTGCGTTTCGCCCTCCCTCTGCTCCACGACGAGCAGGCATGCCACGACTTCCGCTTCCCAATGAGAGCGATCCTCGGCCTGGCCGTGCTAGTGTGCGTCCCCGCCGTCGTCATCACCGAAGCGCGTGGTCGCGTGAACGACCATGAAACTGTGTCATACCCAATCGGCTACCCCGCCCTGGTCTCTGGCTCTCTGTCTCCTCCGTTCGGTCGCGATATCGGTTCCCTTTGCCGTGTATTTCTGAACGCCATCACGCTACTGCACGGCCGTTGGACTCCCGCATCCTATTGTGCGAGGAGCTGCTGCAAAAGCGAATGCATGTATATTACACGCCTGTTGAGTGGCACGCGCACAGCAGCGACCTCATACGACTTCGTTGACGGTACAACGGTTCCGATCTGCCAGCCGCCCGACGGACTACAAAGTGAGACATACAGTGATCACAATCAATTCAACAGTCTCAACTTCTAAGCCGTCACAGCTCTCGACGGACTCTGTCCAAACGTCTTTGGTCCAATCGGCGGATAGCGCTATGACGCGACTCTGTTGCGCGAGAGCGCTCTGCTCACAAGGTTGGGAGACATAGGAGAAGCTCTCTATGATAAGTTTCTGGATGGGGATTGAGCGGACGGCGTGAATGAGTACATGTCCAGTGGGTTTAGAGGCAGCAAGCTCACAGACAGCTAACGCGAGCTCAACTCTGCAATGAGTAGAGCTGGAGTAGCTGTTGAGTGGAACTTTGGTTTGCAAGTCTTTGTGGGCGTTTTCAACATTCAAAGAGAAGAACAAGTTGCTCCTATTACCAGTAGGAAATATTGTGTAAGTCTCGATGCTTCTTACAAACTGCGACACCTGCATTCGGGGAGGCAACCAAGCAAATGGCCACTTTCAGTGCTCTCCACCTGCACTGAGTGAGCTCTGGTAGAATACGAACGGCGTATCATCTCTCTTCCAAGTTGCGCAATCTGCGTTGCTCTTCTTGTTCTGCCGCCTAGAGTCCGCGCCGACAGTCTTCAACTCTCTTTTCGTCGTGCAGAAGAGGGTCGCGGAGCTGCACCGCCATCTCTACCCTTCCCAACGGACGCTTTGACGAAAAATTGTGTCCCCGGAGTGGGTGCCTTTCAAAACTGGCATATGTCACCTGGATATGTCCAGGTATATGATGATTTTTATGTCAACTTTATGCTGACTTTTATGTCAAGTTTAATCGAGCAAGCCAAAAACGTCACTCCAAATCACAGCATATC
Source organism: [Pythium] brassicae (nom. inval.) (assembly GCA_008271595.1). NCBI lineage: Eukaryota > Oomycota > Peronosporomycetes > Pythiales > Pythiaceae > Globisporangium > [Pythium] brassicae (nom. inval.). Next base: position 18,313 of record SMMQ01002968.1, on the reverse strand, counting down.
CGCCGTTAAGCCAAGCGGCACAGCTGCACATTACTTGTAGTTTGTACTGGGCGATATGCCACCAAATCTCCCCCCCCATTTCGCGAGGTGACGCTCACCCACCACCACGCACTCGCTCCACTGTACCAAACAGAGAGAATGAACTACGCTACGCTCCTAGTGTTTTGCACGGTCGCTGCTGACGCCCAACGCCCCACCGCACGAGGCGGCCGCTGCTTTTTGAGGCGGCTTATGCGGCTGAATGGCGTTCGATTATGAGGTCAAGGCACTATCTCACATCGAGGTTCTTGGACACGCCGCTACAGTCTGCATGGGCGATCCTTTACAAGCAAGGCACAGACATGAACTTCTTAAACAAGACAATACTGACACTGTGCGTAGAACTGCTGTCACTAGTGTGTGTGAGTGTGGTGTGGGTGCTGATAGGCGTGTTGTGGTGGGCAGACATGCGTTGGATGGGATACTGGTCGTTTCGCCGTCTACTACCTGATCAAGGCGGGCCGCCGCCTGGGCGGCAGACCTCTCAAGTTCCAGTATCACCATCAGGTCCTTGGACTGCTACTGTATGGCTACGCTTCCAGTGATGATCAAAGTAGTCTTTGCTTCGTGTTCGAGCCTCTGCCATCAACGCTGCCACATATGCTCCCCAGAACGTAAATCGCGGCCGTCGTCCCCTCGCCAAGTTGAGCTCGCACGGCTCGTCGAGGCGAGAGACCGCGCCTGACTCGCACCTTCGGATTCATCGATGGGAACAACTTTTGGATGCGCTGTGTTGGTTTTGTTGTGGGATTGAATACGAGCTGGCTAAACGCTAACACAGCACGTGCTGTCCGTACAGGTCCAGCAGCCGTCGCAACAGGACCTCCAGAACGCCATGTACAACGGATGGTTGCACAGCGTTCTGGTTACCGGAACACTGTGCTTTGCGGCAGAGAGATGCGTCGTCTGGGCAACGCATAACTGTCCCGGGTCCTGAAACGACGCGGACACATCCACGGGCTTCCGGAGCAAGCTCCTCGACACCCACTTTTGCCCTGACCAGCGCTATGGCGTGGGCTCTGACTCAGCATTCTTCCGCTCCTCCGATGTGATGGGTCGAATCTTCACGCCGTTAAGTGAGGAAGATATCAACCGACTCATTCCCTCCCGTCGCCGCGCAGCCGAGGCCGTCCACAACTCTATCCCGTCCCTGCGCCTGGCGAATTCAGCGGCAGGTCGCTGAATTGGGCATGGGCAGCGTCGACAAAATCTATCACAGGCTACATCTACCACTACCATACGACCACAACCTCCGACGGATACGCCTCAACAACATCTTTCGTTTGGCGAACTTCAGGGTACGGCAAGTGGGTATATCCCAGGTCAAGTGTACTTTCGCAGGCGGCATGGATCGGTAGGTAGAAGCCTAACGCGTAAATACACTGTGCGTCGGCAACTCATTGAACTCCGTCTGCCCGACGCTGTGCTCGTGCTGATTGACGTCGTGCTCGTGCTGCTTGACGTTGTGCTCGCCTGTTCACTTGCTCTGATGTGTGCTCAATCTGCCAAGACTCAAGTAGCGCGTGCTAGCCCCATAGAGGTCTTTGCGAATGCGGGCCGTTTTTGCGGTTTCGAATGATAAACTATCGTGGAGACTATTCCACCTTCAAGGATTTGAGATTGATAGTCATTTTTGCGTTTCCAGTGACAAAACTAGCTCAGAACCTATTCTACTTGCAAGGTTATTCACAATGCGAGCCGAAAAACTCTCTCATATCCTATTCTACTTGCAAGGTTATTGAGAATGCGAGCCAGATTTGCTGTTTTGACAGACATAACTCGCTTAGATCCTATTCCGCGTTGCGCGGGTTCGAAATCCTACTGAAAGGTCACAGTGTGCAAGTCGACCGGAGTCGCGAGGTCGCCGCGAGTGACAGCGACAACAGCGACTTGAGGGCGCTGCCGAGCACGCCGTGGAGGTCGTCGACTCGTGGTCGCGCAGACATACGTGACGTACGTGTTATGCATCGTCCACAGCGCATAATGGAGCTAGCACCCGAAGGCGAGTGCGTGCGTGTACGCGGGTGGCACAACGACTCAGCGACGCCACTGCATGCGCGTGCTGGAGCCCACGCCATCCGTGAGATTGACGAAGTGTTCAAGGACCAGTTCTGGAAGACGCTCGGGTGAGAGAACCCATCTGCGTGTCAGGACCAGTATGAGAACTTTGGCAAGTGCGCGTACAAGAGCGACGCACCTGAGCACAGCGTGAAGACGCCGTTCTGCGTGCTGCTGGCGTGGCGTCAGGCAGAGTTCAAGCCTGCGTAATAGAATTACCTCTCATCGACAGCGACAAGTTTGAGAGCCAGCACCAGGTTGATAGCGACAGCTCGCACCCGGTCGAGAGCGACGGGATGCACTACGTCTTCGTGCGCATGTGTTCTAGTTGGATTGTATAAACGCGGTGCACGTGCAATGATCAGCTGGTCACATTGACCATAGCTCCTCTTTCATCCAACCTACTCACACGGCCAACTCACACCCACACCTCGTAGCGAACACACTGCTGTTCTCGTGTCGCTACTACTTTGATATGGCCCTTATGATCAAGAGCAGCCCCTGGGTGCGTACTTGTGCTTCCTCCTTATCAGCACGGCGGCGCTTCCCGGCTTCCTGCCAATCTTCGCGCCGCTGCCGTTCGCGCTCCCCACGACCATCGCGGCGGCGGTCTTGTTCCTTCTCGCAGCGCTGCTCCGCCTACTCTCTGCCACTTCGCGCATGAAGAGGATAAACAGGAGCATGTCAGCTGTCGACCTCAAATACTCGGCCTCAAGCGCGACCAGCTTCTTCCCCCCGGCGGCGGTATTCTCGGCAAGCACGCGCTTCTGTTTGGTAAAGCTGGTGTTCGAGGCGTCCGTCTCCCCGAACTCCGTGTCACGGTCAAGCTTGCCACCGCAGAGGCGGTTTGGTTAGATGTGGCTCACAAACGCGGATAGCGGGTGGTCTCCTTGTCGTCCAAGGGGCAACCAGCGTGCGAGCGTCGCGACTTGACATGCTGAGCGGGGCAGGCCTTGGTGAGCCGAACAGCAGCAAGCCCGCAATGAACTCGGTCGCCCTGGCGTCCGCTTCGCTTGGTGGCTAGCTGTCAGCGCCAGACACGCCTCGCGCTCGCCTGCTCTTGCACGTCCCGGTGCGGCCTCGCCTTGTTCCCGCACTTGCAGACAAACCACAAGCACTCGCCGTACAAGACCGTGGTCCCCCCCTGGAAACTGGTCGGTGCGTCACGACGAGGCCTCAATGTGTCGTGCCGCGCGCCATCTCGTGGAAATCAGCGGTTGGGTTGCTAGAGTGGTTTAGAAACCTCATCGTGCTACCCAGCCGCTCTGCATCGATGCAGGCTCGGCGCCCTGCCGTGTCGTCGGGCATCCGGCTCATGAGCAACATGAAGCCGTGGTTCCGATGGCGCGTCAGCTACGCCTTGAAAACTAGCCGCATCCTCCCCAAGTACTCATCCAAGCTCACGCCGCGCTCGATGTCTTCCGTCGCCACCACACAAAACCCAGACGTCAAGCTGCTGCGTGGCAACTGGAAGTGCTCCGTATCGCCGAGGATGTTGCCGCCCGCGCCACCGAACATGCAACACCTCGGCGTGTACATGATTGAGAGCCTTGCGTTAGCGCACGTGTCATAGCGGCGCGGCGCAAGCGTCTCTGGAGCCGACATTTGACCATTGCCCGCGTCCTTCGAGTCCTCACACATCACAATCACGAGTTTGTAAGCTGCAACACGCACGCAAGTACACAACAGGTTCCGAATCCTGTGTTAGACCTAGATCCAGGTTTTGGTCAGGATCAGGCGAGAGATCAGCACGAAGCCGCTCGTCTCGACTCGTACACGCACCCGACTGTCTGTGCTTTGCTCGCTCTCACTCTCCGCGCCGTCAGCGACTCCCGAGCACGCGTGAAGTCCTCGCGCGAGCCCACTCGAACACGCACAAGCTCGAACAACACACACGCAACCACAAAATCAGCTCGGCGACCGAGAGTCGCCTCCGCCTTGTCTCACATCCATAGCGCCACTTTTTGATTCGATTTGAGTGGCTTGGAAAAAGAGGTGCCGCGCACACTCGCAAAAGAAGCGACCATGGCAACGGGCCGCAAGCTGTACATGAACGAAGAGCGCGAGGCGGCGGTGACGCGCATAGTGGCGGGCGAGAAGATTGCCGCAGTGTCGCGCGATACCAAGATCCCTGCTATCACGTCGAAGAGGTACACAAAGCTCCACGGAGAATGGCAGCCCCCGCTTGCACAGCGGCGAGGGACGAAGTCGACGCTCCCACCGCCAATCGAGAACGATCTGGTCTCACAGATCGGCGGGATGCAACGAAGCGGTGTACCAGTGGGGCGCGAGCAGACCATCCAGAAGGCCAATGAGATTCATCACCGCCTTCACGGCAGCACGCGCTCAATCACGGATCTAACGGGAGGTTGGTACAGGCCCTTTCGCAAGCGTCACCCCGAACTAGCTGATCGCATGGCGCAGAAGGTTTCGCGCGCTCGTGACTCCGTCGGCGTCGGTGATCTGCGGCGGCTGTTTCATACGCTCGCAAAGCTCGTCATCGAGCACAAGTTCCAGCCGTCGCAGGTCTTCAACATGGACGAGACGAGTTTTGAGGCGCGCTCAAACACGAGCAAAGTGGTAGCCATCCGCGGCTCGCCCAACGTGCACACCACCACCCCGAGACCAGCTTCCATCTCTCGTTCGTTGCCGCCGTGGCAGCCAGCGGCTTTGCGGTGCCGCCCTTTTCATCGTGCCCGGTGTGCGCGCGCCGAGGACGATCCTGAACGAATGCGCAGTGGAGGCGCGGCCATCACGACCGCAGCAAAGGGCTTCATCAACGGGGACATTTTCCTCAAGTGTATCGACCACTGTGCCTCCAGCGTGTCGCATCTGTTTCCCGCCCCATCCTGCTCATTTGTGATGGGTGCTCGTCTCAAATCCGCCTCGACACCGTTGAGCGCTGTGAGCGGAGCCAAGTTGTGTTGGTTTGCCTTCCGCAACGCAACGCACCTCGTCCAACCGCTCGACGTCGCCGTGTTTCGCCCGTTCAAGCGCGGTATCGCGAGCGAGATCGCCAAAATCGCGGTGCGGAGCTCGGCGACTACACTGTCGAAGGAAACCGCAGTGCGGATTGCGAGCAAGGCCTTCGTGGAACACGTGACAGGGAAGCAAAGCAACATCAAGAACGGGTTTGCTGCGACGGGTCTGTCCCCGCCGTCTATCGACATGATGGTGCGCCGACTGGGCAAGTTCGCGGGCAGCACGACGCGCGGCGATCGACTTGGGTCGGACACGTGGCTCCAAATTCGAGAGGAAGTGCGCGCTGAGGTGCTTTAGCTGCCACCGAAGAGCCAGAAAACACAACGGCAAAGAAAGACTGTTGACGTTGGAGGGCGGTTGCTTACGAAAGAGCTCCTGATGCAAAGAGAACAGAGAGCACGCGCCGAGCAAGATGGAGAGAGTGCTGGTGTAGAGGCTGCAGTGGTGTCAGTTGCTTTTTGTATTGATGTCGTTAGATCAAAAAGTGAGCATGGTGAAAACAGCAAGTGACTTTACTACTCACATTAGGTGAAGATGAACGAACACAGTGTGCTGTGTTACACCGCTGCCTTGTTGTATCGCACAGCAGATTGAGTTGAGGCCGCGATCAAGCAACGATTGTGCGTACTCAATGCGTTGCTTCATCAAACCTTTCGATGGCGCTTGCTGTCCGATTTTGGGATCATAAACTGGTCGTTTACGTTACTTCGATCCCGGACGAATCCATTCCATTACGCAAGTCCTCCTCTTTGAAGACAATCCCGGACTGTCGCATCTCCGTAAAAAATATCATTATTTTTTATTAGACATTTCCGCCCAGGATTGTCGGACCTGCCAACTTTTTTCAACTCACATGCTCTGACTCAGAGTCTGAGATGTTGCATGTCACGAAAGAAAAATTGCCAACTGCGCACGCTCTGAGCATTTGCGAAAGCAGGTTTGCAAGAACAGTATGGTCATTGCTAGCATTGCTCATGCTTGCAAACCTGCTTCACTCCTCAACGACCGACGTGGCGCCTGCGACTAACAGCTCCAGGGCCAGCTCTCCAAGACGCGACGCAGTCTTCATGACCAGAGGCAGCGACCACGATGAGAGTTCGAACCGAGATATGGCACCGATCATCGAGGCGGCGGAGCGAGGCGACTTGGACGCAATCCGCGCCATGCTACTTGACATCGGCGAGAGCAGCGCATCGGCACTGCTGCTGGTGACGGACGCCAAGGACAGAGCCGCGCTCTCGCACGTGGCGGCGTCGGGCAGCGCGACGTGCGTCGCGGAGCTCATCCGCCACGGCGCTGCGGTCGACGCGATGGATAACGCCGGACGGACGCCGCTGGCGTATGCCGCGAGTGTCGAGGTGGCGACGGAGCTGCTCAAGCACGGCGCACTCGTGGACACGACCGACAAAAACCGCCGAGCACCGCTGCGCCGCGCAGCCGATGCGAACCGCGCAGATGTCGTCGCCGTGCTGCTCCGACACGGCGCGGATGTGAATGCGACCGACAAGTACGGCGCCTCGGCCATGAATCTCGCGGTTTGGGACGGCTGTGCCAAGGTGGTGGCTGAGTTGGCGAGCCACGGCGCGGACGTGAACGGAACTCTTCATTTCACGAAGAATGAGCTGATTGACGCAGTGGGAGCGCGGCATCCGGAAATCGTTGCCGAGTTGTTCTCACAGGGTGCCAACGAACACGGGATGGGCTGCCACGGGCGAGCATCACTGGCGGCTGCGGCTCTGCGTGGACATCTCGGCGTTGTCGTAGAGCTGCTCCGACACGGCGCTGACGTTAACACGATCGACAAGGACGGGCAGACGCCGCTGATGTTGGCGGCTGCGTGTGGTCACGTCGACGTCGTCTCCGAGCTACTTCGAAACGGCGCTGCTGTGGACGCGAAGGACAACTGCGAGTGGACTGCGCTGGTGGAGGCTGCTTCGAACGGCCACACTGAAGTCGTGATCGCGCTGCTCGAGGCGGGTGCCGGCGTCGACATACAAAGCAAATATGGACGAACTGCGATGTTACGGGCAGTGTGGGGGGGGTCACGTTGGAGTGGTTGCCCAGCTGATCAAGTACGGGGCGGTCGTTGACAAGAGCGACGACAGTGGCCAGAACTCCCTGTCACACGCTGCGGGATCCGGCAAACTCGACGTCGTCGTGGAGCTCCTCAAGCACGGCGCCGATATCGACGCCAAGAGCAACTCCGGTGAAACCGCACTGTGGAATGCAGTAGCCGGGGGACGCTCCACGGGGATCGTAGACGAGCTGCTCAAGCACGGCGCGGATGTCAACAGCGCGAGCAAAGTCGGATGTACTCCACTGATGGAAGCGGCGAAGGGGCGAGAAGGTTCCACGATATGCGAGCTGTTGATCGAGCACGGGGCCGCGATCGACGCCAAGGACGAGAATGGTCGCACAGCGTTGTCGTATGCTACTCGAAGGGGCGACTTCGCGACGGTCGCGACGCTGCTTCGACTGGGGGCGGCAGTGAACGAGAGGGACAACAACGGGAGATCGGTTTTTTCGCACGCGGCGAAGCGGGGGCTCTCTGAGGTCGCAGACGAGCTGGTTAAGTACGGTGCTATCACTGACGAGAAGGACAACAACGGCAAGTCCCCAATCTGGCACGCTGGTCAGCACGGCTACTCGGATATGGTGGAGAAGCTGTTTCGATTCGCGCCGCTGGCGTCGCCCATCTACTCGGACGCCGTCGTCAAGTGCTTCGTAGCTGCAATCATGGGCGAGACGGACGAGCTCCAGAACTACATCGCGGGCGGGGTTCAGGTCGACACCAGGACCATCGACGGGCGGACGATGCTGTTCTACGCGGCGAATCACGGAAACGCTGACGCGATGGAGTACTTGCTTGCGAGTGGCGCCTCCGTGAATCTACGAGCCAGCGATCCGAGTCGGCCAAGCAAATCGGGCGACACCCCGCTTACGCTTGTAGGGCGATCCGGCCACATGAAGATGGTTCAGGCGCTCCTTGACGCTGGCGCCTCGGTCAACGCTCGCGGTGACGACGGCGAAACGCCGCTGATCTCGCTCGCTCGCTACGGCTACTTCAAAGGCGTGCAGCAGCTGATCGCGCTCGGAGGCGCCGTTTGCTTCGAGGACGTCGCGGACGATGAGTATCCGCTGATCCCAGGCACACTGGAGACGATGCGAGCGATGTGCGGAGCCACGTTCGAGTTCGTGATCATTTGCGGTCGCGTCTTAGACCGTCTAGATGCTGTCTGCTCCGAGCTGCAGCGACTGTCGACATCGAGGCTGCAGCAGGGCGGCACCCTCGTATCGTTCGCGAGCGTCTGCTTCCGCTTCTGTCGCCTGCTACTTGACATCAAGCAGCGAGCGCTTCCTCTCACGCGCCTCATCGCGAGTCGAGCGATCACAAGGAAAGTTGAAGCGTTCCACGACGAGCTGGACCACTTCTCGGACATGCTGGATACGACAACCACCCAACGCGTCGATGCGAGCTGGAGGGAGCAGTGGGAAGTCGACCAGACGCAGATCTTGGCCCAACTGGAGCAGGCACTGAGCAGTGATGACTCCGTTGTCGGCTGCCTTGATTCGCAAGAGGGACAAGATCACGCGGCTCGAAATCTACAGTACGAGCTGGTGACTTGTACCAGAGAAGGGAACGCATCGGCGCGACAGGTGCTGGCGCGCGTGCAGGAGCGACTGCTTCGGGTGTCCGGAACGTTGAAAGCGCCGGAGGTGCCCGAGTGGATCGTGTCACCTGACGACGTTGAGTTTCACGAGTGGAACCTCGTACGAAAGCCCCACGATCGTCTCAAGTGGTATGAGGGCACGTGGCGGAAGACGGCAGTCTTGATCGAAACCGGCAAGTTTGAACATCTCGAGAGGGACGCAACTCAGTGGTTCCAGCTGCGCCACCCGAACATCGTCAAGCTGCTCGGCGCGTGTTCAACTAGGGGCACTCCACCCTTCTTCGTCTACGAGCTGGAGGCAGGCGTGAAGTTTCTGAACGAGTTCCTGGACGCAGTGGACGACGACTCGGACCGCGCAGTGGCGACCTGGAAGTGCTTGTACGATGCAGCGCGTGGGCTCCAGTATCTGCACAGTCGTGGTGTAATCCACAACGACCTGCGCCGCGAGACCATCCTTGTCGGCTCGGACGCGAGCGTGAAGCTGGGCGGACTGCGTCTGCTCACGTTCCACAAATCGGAAGAGTACAGCTGGTCAAGATGGCCTTCTCCAGAGACGATGTGGGATAAGACCGCTGTGTCGGCCAAGTCCGACATCTTTGCGCTCGGGGTATGCATCTGGGAAGCTCTGATGCGCAGGGCTCCGCCCGCCGGACGTGGAGGAGTCCCGCACAGACCGGAGGAAATGGGCGACGCGGAGTGGGACCTGATCGCCAAGATGTGCGCGAAAGACCCGAGCGAGCGTGTTGACATCGCGTACGTCGTGAGCCGGCTGAAGCAATTCGTACTGAACAGCAGCAAGCACGATCAGCGTGCCGAGCAAGCTGAGAGCGGGGTTGCGAGTCCGTCGCGTCCTCTTGCGGTGAGTCTGCTCAAGACTGGCAGGTGGCACCCTTCTCGTCCGTGTTGGGCTGACCTAGTGTTGTTGTTTTGCCTGCCGCTGCAGACCGACCAATCTCTCGACGGACACGTGTTTCCAGAGCTCGACTGCGCGACGATCCCCAGCATGCTCCACTTCATCCACTTGCGGTGCGAGAAGGCGTCGAGTGACGAGTGGATGGCGGGCAAAGTGCGACCGGCGCTGGACTTCATCTTCGCGTTGCTCCAGGAGCTCGGCAAGAGAGCCATGGACGTCGAGACGCTGCAGTTCTGCGACGTACTCATGCACTTCCGGCGGTACCTGCGCACAGCCGTGTCGGACAAGTCCGTGTTCGAGCTCGCGAGGAGTCGGCAAGTCGCCGAGTCGCGCCACGTGATCTATGCGGAGCTGGACCGGCTGCTGGACGTGATGGGAGTGTCTGGCGCAGACCCGATCCGCGCATGGCGACATACTGGAGCGAACCGTGTTGCGGGAGATCGGGAAATCGACGAACGGAGTCCCGACACTGTTGACAGTGCGGACGGTGATGACTTGCTCGACTCAATTCCGCACACCGTGTCGTTCCTCCGTGTACCGAACGAGAGCTCGAGCGCCGTGTCGCTGCACTTCTTCGACTCTCCGTCCGTGAACCATGCGGTATGGACGCGGGACGGACTCGCTGCTACCGCCACCGACGGTGCGCCGCCACCGGTGTCGTGGCACCTGGCGCTGCGAGACGTCGTCTTAAGCGAGGCGGACAAGATCGGACAAGGCGCGTTCGGCGCAGTGTACAAGGGCTCGTGGCTCGACACGCCGGTGGTCGTCAAGTTCATGGGGTACGAGGAGGACGCGGCTACGATCGCGACCGACCTGCTGCTGCACGAAGTGCGCGTGTGGCACCGCCTGAGCCACCCGCACGTGCTCAAGTTGTACGGCGCGAACCACGAGGCCAAGCGCTACTTCGTGTGGGAATTTGCGGGCGGCGGCGAGCTGCTGACGTACCTCCGGCGGCCAGGCAACGAGCACAAGCTGTGGCAGAAGATGTACGAGGCCGCGCTCGGACTCGAGTACCTGCACGAGACGCACAACGCAGTGCACAACGACCTCAAGTGCGACAACATCATGGTCGGGTCGGACGGCAAGGCGAAGCTGATCGACTTTGGGCTCAGCGCTCTGCTGAACGAGGCCGAGGTCCAGATTGACGTGAAGCGTATGGGGGCGGTGCACTGGCGGTCGCCAGAGTACCTGAGTGGCGAGCGGCCGTCGTTCGCGTCGGACGTGTACTCGTTCGCAATGTGCCTCATTGAGGCGGTGAGCGGCAACATCCCGTGGGGAAGGAACATGATGCCGTCGATCGTGCGCTACAAGGTGATCCGCGGGAACCGGCCGACGGCACCAGCCGCAATGAACGACAAGCAGAGGAATCTGATCGAGCTCATGACCGAGTGGGAGCCGTCGGCGCGCGTGAAGATGAGCTTCGTGGTAGATAAGCTGCGGGAGATCGCGCAGGACGAGCAGGACACAGCGTCGCACTATGCGCAGTGAGTGTGTGTGGATGGATGACTTTGCTCGAGGTGGTTGCGAAGATATCGCGACGGTGTCTGTTTTATTGTGCAAACCACTTAGTATATTTTAAGTCCTGTACTGTAGCACTCCCGCTTTGTTTCACGAACACATCGAGATCGTCTCTGAGCTCAACACTAATCATGATGGCAGCCGTTCTTCCCGTAGACGGCGTCGTGGACGTCGAGGCCGTGGTGCGCCGTATGCAGCGCGGCGAGCCCCCCGCCGACGTGCACGAGTACTTGTGGCGCGTGCGGATTGAGGCCGAGGGCATCCCGGACGTCGTCGTCGCTGCGCACGTGGACCCGAGGCAATTTGACGCGCGCCAAACCGCCAACATGCCGCTGCTGGCACCCCTCGCTGTGCCTGCCGACCCGGCGCTGCTGCCGCGTGAAAGCTGGCGGCGCGCGCTGCTTGCAGACTTTGCCGAGCTGCGGCAGCTCATTGCGCGGTGGCAGGAGCTCGGTGCACCAGAGAGCGAGCCGTCGGTGTCAGCGGGCGAAGAGCTGCTGCGCACGCTGGTGCCGCGCATGGCGGACGCAGATGGCTGGCGCGCGTTCTTCTTCGGCCGCGCTGCCACGCCGCCGCACTTGCGTCTGCTGCTGCAGTTCGACCAGGTGCTCACGCGGCGGCTGCTCGAGTACCACGCCGAGTGGCTGGAGGACGTGACGGCGCTTTCGCGCGCGCGCGCCGTGTGGGTCTACGCGCTGCTCGCGCGGCTGGACAAGCCCGTGCACGCGGGGGTGGCAGCCACGATCCGACAGCTGCTTCGGCGTTGCTGGCACTTGCGCGGCGGTCTACGGCTCGAGGGCGGCGAGCGCGAGGAAGGCGAAGCGGCCGGCGCTGCTGCGCTGGCGGAGGAGGAAGTGGGAAAGAAGGAGGCGAAGGCGGAGTCGCCTCGCGTGCAGCTCCAGGCGCTCAACGTGCTGATTTGCATCACTGGCGACTTTTTCGGCCAGCTGGACGAGCAGGAGCAGGAGCAGGAGCAGGAGCAGGAGAGGTGGTAGGTACTGTAGCTTTCGAGTGAGTGTGAGGAAGTGTTCGCTGTGTGTGTGTGAGTGTTCACTTTGGCTGCTGTCACAATCTAGTGCCACAGAAATAATTCTGGATCAATAAGGCACAGACTGGTATTTTGTGTGGCCAAGGGAAGATCTCGTGCCTTGCTCTCGCCACCAGCGCTACTGCCGCCGCCCCTTTCGTCCCCCACTTCCTCCTCACCCCCCCCCCTCTTCCTGCGCACCATGTCCAAGTCCATGGGTCTGAACGTCGCCGGCGGGCTCTCGTCGCTGCTCAAGGACGGCCACAAGCACTTTGAGGGCGTGGACGAGGCCGTCGCGAAGAACATCGACGCCGTGAAGCAGCTCGCGGCCATCACGCGCTCGTCGCTCGGCCCGAACGGTATGAACAAGCTCGTGATCAACCACCTGGAGAAGATCTTCGTAACGAGCGACACGGCCACGATCGTCAAGGAGCTCGAGGTCGTGCACCCGGCCGCGCGCATGGTCGTCATGGCCGCCAAGATGCAGGAGAACGACTTTGGCGACGGCACGTGCCTCGCCGTGTCGCTCGCGGGCGAGCTGCTGCTCGAGGCCGCGAGCCTGCTGCGCATGGGGCTCCACGCGAGCGAGATCGTCACGGGCTACCAGAAGGCGTACGAGAAGTGCGTCCGGGTGCTCGAGTCGCTCCAGAGCGTGCAGATCGCGGACCTGCGCGACAGCGCTGCGCTGCAGCAGGGCATCAAGACCGCGCTCGGGTCCAAGCAGCACGGCTACGAGGAGCTGCTCGCGCGGCTCGTGGCCGAGGCGAGTCTGAACGTCATGCCGAGCGCGCCGAAGAAGCCGAGCATCAATGTGGACAACATCCGCGTGTGCAAGATCCGCGGCGGGAACCTCTACGACTCGACAGTCATCAAGGGCATGGTCGTGCAGCGCGACGCCGAGGGCAACGTGAAGAAAGCGCTGGGCGCCAAGGTCGCGGTCTTTGGCTGCGGCATCGAGGTGTCGGCGACCGAGGCGAAGAGCACGGTGCTCATCAAGGACGCCGCCGAGCTCATGAACTACAACAAGGGCGAGGAGCAGCGCCTGGAGGAGGCGATCCGCGGCATCGCCGAGTCCGGCGCGACGGTCGTCGTCTCGGGCGGCTCGATCTCGGAGATGGCGCTGCACTTTCTCGAAAAGTACCACCTGCTCGCGGTCAAGATCCAGTCCAAGTGGGAGCTGCGCCGGCTCTGCCGCGCTGTGAACGCGAACGCGCTCGTGCGTCTCGGCGCACCGACCCCGGACGAAATGGGCTTTTGCGACAGTGTGGCGGTGAAGGAGATTGGCGGCAAGAAGGTGACAGTGTTCAACCAGGAGCAGGAGGACGCCAAGATCTCGACCATCATTCTGCGCGCGAGCACGGAGAACGTGCTGAACGACGTCGAGCGTGCCATCGGTGCGTGGGTTTTCTGATTTCTCTGGCTCTTTCGATGCGACGTCTGTGGGGCTAACCCGTGCTCTGTGGTCTGTGACGTGTGTGGGGGGGGTGTCGCAGATGACGGCGTGAACTGCGTCAAGGCAGCGTGCAAGGACCCGCGCTTTGTGGCGGGCGCCGGCGCGGCGGAGGTGGAGCTGTCGCGCCAGGTGAAGAGCTTTGGCGAAGCCACGCCGGGCCTCGACCAGTACGCGATCAAGAAGTTCGGCGACGCGCTCGAGGTCGTGCCGCGCATCCTGGCCGAGAATGCGGGCAAGATGGCGACCGAGGTGCTCTCGAGCCTGTACGCGGCGCACGCGGCGGGCAACGTGAACGCCGGCGTCGACGTGGAAGTACGTTGTGGGAGCGGTTGGGTTGCTGGAAGAAGGGAGGGAGAGGAGGGGGTGAAAGCCTGAGCTCACCGTGTGGTTGGTTGCCTGTGCGCGCAGGACGAAGAGAAGACGCACGTGATCAACGATGCGCTGGCAAAGGGCGTCTGGGACCACCTCCAGACAAAGCTCTCGGCGATCCGACTCGGCGCCGACGCGGCGATCACAGTGCTGCGCGTCGACCAGATCATTATGGCCAAGACAGCCGGCGGCCCCAAGCCTCGAAGCGCATAAGCCTCCATTGCAGTTTGAGCGAGCGAGTTCCCACCCAGATCCAAACGACACACGAGCACACTCAAAGAGAGAGTGACAGAGAGAGACAGACAGCGTTGGGTTCGCGTTTCACGTTCGCGAGTCGAGGGCACGAGGAGCAGCCGCCGCGCACGCAGCCCCCAGTGGAGGAGCGAGTGAGAGCGCGCGGGCGGGTCTTTTCGCTCCGCGTTAGGTTATTGAATATGCATGGGAATGAAAGAAGCTCACAGCATGCATGGCACACACCCATACACGTCTTCGTCTTCTCTCTCTCGATTGTCAAAGGAGGCCTCAAGGCACCTGCAATCTAACTCGCACTTGTTTCAATATGCACAGCTCATCGGCCACCAAGAGCTGCGAGCACGAGCTGCGATCTCCACACTCGCTCGATTGCCCTCGAAGACATGGTGGATGGGGGGATCTTCTAACACTACACAAGCACAGACACTGCACACGGAGCTCGTTGGTCCGTGTGCTGCCTGCCAGCTCAAAACATCGATCTGCTACTGCTGCTGCTGCTGCTACTGCTGCTCGCCACCGCGCTGTNGGGGGGGGGGGGGGGGGGGGGGGGCGTTGTGAGCTGCAGCTGCGGGCGAGGCGAGGTGAAAGCGCGAGTGCGAGCACCAAGCGCGGGAAGCAATCTGTATGTTTGCATAGAAAGTGCAGGTCGAGATAGCTTCACTTTCCAGGAGTCCTGTCCTGACTCAGGACACCCAGCACCAGATGAAGGAAGACGCTCTTCAAAGAGCAGACCTTGAGGTCGTTCTGCGCCTGGTAATGGAATCTGGGCGTCCAAGAGACACCTGCATACAAGCTCCTAAACTCGTGCTTCTCAAGCACGACAGCAGCCAACCCGATCGATCAATCGGATGGCGTCTCGGAAGAAGCATGTGGCTCCCGCCAACCCAACTGCAGCAACCCGCCACTCGCTCCGAGCGCATTTACACTCTCTCCAGCGACTTCGATTGCGGCAATCGCTGGATCAGCGCCAGCAGTTGACAAAGACGCCTTCGCTGCGCAGTTTCTCCCATGCGAACCCTTGGTGAACGTGGCCCAGACGCTCTTCAAGTCCCCAATGAGCGCTCTGCACCACGACACACGCCTTGGAAGAGAAGCCCCAACGAAATCACGTGACCAAGTCCCGAGGGCTCAGGCGTATATGTATACAGAGTTGACGCAGCACCAGCGTCCTTTGCAGGCACCAGCGGTGCGCCGTCGCACAGCCACAAGCGCGCACCCACACCAAAGAGCACAATGAAAACGGAGCGAGACAAACAACAACAGAACGTGCATTCGCGCCGCNGCTTAGTCCTCGTTGAGGATCGTGGTCTTGACGATGCGCGCCGTGACGACGTACGGGTCCATGTTGGACGCCGGGCGGCGGTCCTCAAAGTAGCCCTTGCCGTCGGCCTCCGCCGCGCGCGGGATGCGGATCGACGCGCCGCGGTTCGCCACGCCGTACGAGAACTGGTGGATCGACGCCGTCTCGTGGCGGCCCGTGAGGCGGCGCTCGTTGCCCTCGCCGTACGCCGCGATGTGCACCTTGTGCTTGAGCTTCATCTTCTCGATCGCCTCGACGATCTGCGCCATGCCGCCGTCCTCGCGCATCGCCTTCGTCGAGTAGTTGGTGTGGCAGCCCGCGCCGTTCCAGTCACCCGGGATCGGCTTCGGGTCCCACGACACGTTCACGCCAAAGTCCTCGCACACGCGCAGCAGGATGTAGCGCGAGATCCACAGGTGGTCGCCCGACTCGATGCCCGTGCACGGACCGACCTGGAACTCCCACTGGCCGGGCATCACCTCGGCGTTGATGCCCGACACCTTCACGCCCGCGTACAGGCACGCACGGTAGTGCGCGTCCACGACCAGGCGCCCGAACGCCGAGTGCGCGCCCGCACCGCAGTAGTACGGACCCTGCGGGCCGGGGAAGCCGCCCTTCGGCCACCCGTACGGCGTCACGCTGTCCGCCTCGAACAGCGTGTACTCCTGCTCGAGCCCGAACCACGGCTCGTGTGCCTCCGCCGCCTTCATCACGCGCGCCGCATCGTCGCGCGTGTTGTTCGCGATCGGCGTCATGTCCGGCTTGAGGCAGTCGCAGAGCACGAGGATGTGCTTGCCGCCGCGGAACGGGTCCTTGAAGATCGCCACGGGGCGCAGCAGCACTTCCGAGTCGTCGCCCGGCGCTTGGCCCGTGCTCGAGCCGTCAAAGTTCCAGATCGGCAGGTCCGCGACCGACTTGGGCGACGACTCGAGTGTCTTGGTCTTGCAGCGCAGGTCCTGACCAGAGCCGCCGATCCACACGTACTCGGCGAGCACGGCGTCGTTCACGGGCAGCGCCATGTACGAGTCATAGACGGCGCGGTCGAGCTTGCTCATGGTGATGCTAGGAGTGAGGGAGTGAGTGGGGAGACTGGGAAGAGGCGCGACTGGAGAGAGGCGACGGTGGCGACGAGGAGCTGCTTGGAGGCAAATCCGGCAATGGCAGTGGCGGCGGCTCGCAAGCAATGAGCGGCGGCAGTGGCAGCGTGCGGCGGTGCAGTGTTGCAAGAGTGTGGCAATGCACGACCACCGGTCTTCTATTCGGACGGCGAGGAGGGCAGAAGGCGAGGCGACGTGTTTCGTGCAGACGAGGGTAGGTTTACCGAGGTTGAAAACTGTTAAGAACAGTTTTGAGGAGTTTTGTGTTTGCATCACGTTCAAAACGTTTGTTTCGAGCATACAGACACACACATCAAAACATTAATGTTTTATACTGTTTTATACAAACTATAAAAATAATCGAGCCAAAAAAGAACCATTTTTCTCGTGTTCCGCGTGATGTTTGTTCTCCTCGCGTTCTTCAGCTTGTGTGCTTTGACTCGCGGACTGAAGTGGCGAGCGAGCATCCGGACCAAATCCAATTCAGTTCGGCGCGAACAAAACAAACGCCAACGCGCGTTTGAACGAGCAGGTGGGTCATATTGCGTCCATCCATCGATTGACACAGACACAGCAGGCGTCACAACAGACAGATTGTCAATCTATTGTGCTTCACTCGGAGCTCGGTTCCCCGACACAAAATACCGACGTTTCGGAAATACCGACGTTGAAGTGGTCCTCTCGGGCCTGTTCAAGTTGATACGTCCGCCATCTCAATCCCAAAGGTATCACGCAAAGTCTGTGCGGAACACCAGAAACCAAAAAGAAACTCCCCTGTCTGTGTGATACCCTTTGAAAAGCAGTGCACTGGCCCATCCGCGTGTTGGTGGGTGGAAGCATGAGATACGATTCCAGCCAATCCGCGCCTGTCAAAATGGCGTGACGCGCCTTCGACGTCGAAGTTGGCCAATCCGCGCACGCTGACGCACCGGTTTGTCCTGTTTGTGCCAAAACTTTTCGCGCGAGTCGAAAAGCGAGCAACTCACTTCCTTTTATCACTAGGCGATATGCACCAGAAGTTTGGCCAATCAGCACCTCTGCTTTTCGCGCTAGCACCTCTCAACGCCGGCAAGGTTTGGCCAAACAGCAGCACGCCGGAATCGCTTCGCGAGCGCCGGGACGCATAGTTTTTGCGTGAGCTGCACCAGCACAGCCAAGCCAAGAGCACAGAGACCGTAACGAAACCAGGTGACGCAGTCCAGTTCTGTTGCGCCGTGCAACCACCTTTGTGTGGCTCTTTCCAGCAGGAGTGCACTTTCTCATGAAAAACTGCAATTTCAATTGCGCATTCACATGTCAAGCCAAACTGCCACGCAAAGTGGTTCAGATTCCGCCATCACCAAGCACCAAACATCACCAGGCACCGCGACTCGACTCGGCGGGTTCGCTCCGTTTGCTGCTGCCTTCCCTTATCTTCGAATGCGCGTGCGCGCTTTCATATTACTACTACAGTAGTACTATGCTCTCTATACAAACTCGACCGCAAGAGCACTACCCCGGTCCACCAACAAGAACCTCCGCGATCAATTCCGAGAAGCAACCTGCTCCACGCCGCATGAGCTAACGAGCGATCGTTGATTGCATTTTCGACCAGACGAGAGAGAGAGAGAGAGAGAGAGAGAGAGAGAGAGAGA
>SMMQ01002964.1:4437-28132 GCA_008271595.1 [Pythium] brassicae (nom. inval.) | reverse complement strand
CTTCGCTGCGGCCTTCTCGAGCAATCCTGGGCCCATCTTGGGACGTCCTGGACCTCGACTTGACTCGTGGCTTCTTGACGTGCGGGGCGCTTACAAGGTTGCTCTTCTCGGGCTCTCTCGGGGAATCTCAAACGTTCTCGAGCTCCCCAAGCTGGCGCGACGCTTCACCGTCCTGAGTTTCGCGTGTTCTCAAGCTCTTCCTCCGACAGAAGAGGCGCCGATCAGGCTGGGATCCGGCGAGGTCTCACGAGTGTGACACAGGCGCTGGATTCCGGATGGTCGGGCTTGCGCTGGCTCTCCGCTGGTGGTGGGTCATCTTCTCGTACGCGCTGCTCTATCTGGGGGAGGGGGGTCTTGGGCGCTGGCGTGCCTGGCATCATCGCCTATGATCGTCGCCCTGTCGCTCTAGTGCTACTCTCGCTGCGCTTGGCGCCCCGGGATTTCATCACTATCGAGAGTGACTCGAGGATTTTGCAAATCCCGAGTCACTTCACCACAAACGCCCCTCAGAGAGGCGAGACCCCGTCCTGGAGGCAGAGGATTGTCGCCCTCTTTGCATCATGAGCGCTCGCCACCCTGCTTCACCTGGCTCGTTACAGCTTGCGCGCCTCATCCCCGCTCCTTGGTCCGTACAGGTTGCTGTCGAGCCTTCGTGCGTGCTCGACTACAACCGTCAGTCTTCGTTGCATCTGTTGATGCGCCGTACCCTCGAGGCCGTATCACAACGGCCCCGCCCGGGCTGCGAGGTTGAACTTTCCTCTCCCCCTCGGCGCAGCCGAATCACAATCGCGTCGGTCCTGGCGCCTCTGGACTGGTGCACAAACAAAATCGCGATGTTGGGAGCAGCCGTCAACTTTAGACAACTCTCGCTAGAGCTGATGGTGAGCGCGCTCTCCGCTCACCCGCTCGCTCAAGCGCCGTCGCCACCGGACCTCACCACCGAGCTGGAGCCGACATCTGCTGTCCATTCGCCGCCGAGCGCTTCACCATCGGGCGACGCCCCAGCGTTCTCCGCTTCTCGGTCGAGTGGTGGTGGCTTCGTCGGTGCTGCTGACTCGCGCCGCATGATTGTCTGGCAGCGTCTCACGCCAAGCGTGTTCGACCTACTGGTCCACCCCTCGCCACGGACCACGCTGTCGCATTTGCGCAACCTTCTCCTGGTGGCGTCGTCGAGCTCGCAGAGATCCAGCTGCTCGCCACGCGGATCGCGGCTCGCTTCGGCCGCCAGCTGCTCGCCGAGTGCGTGATTGCCATGGATGTGCTCTTGCGTGCAGTGACGGACGCAATCTTGGACGGCTGAGCCTCCGCGGACCTGGCTGTGGAAGACTTGCTCCGGACAGCGCGCAAGGAGCTCAAAGAGTTGGCTATAGGGCTTGCGCTTGCTCGCGACGACCAAGTGGTGGCTGTCAAGCGTGCTGAGGAACTGAGTGCAGAGCTCTCAGTTGATCGCGCGACGCTTGTAATGGCTCAGGACGACGTCGTCCTCCTGCGCACCTAGCTGACTGTCGCTTGGGCCGCTGTTCGCGCCGCTCGGGAGCGGGCGTCGCGGTCAGAGACGGCGAGCGCGGCGTACAAGCTTGAGACGGAACGCCTGGTAATGCGGTTGGTGGACCTGCTGTCGCGGTCCAGCACGACGCACGTCACCTCCCTGAATCCCAGTGCGCGAGACGAGCCGGCCTTCAACTTTCGCGACGGTGACAGCGAGGGCGATGGAATGACTCCTGAAGGTGAGCGTGCCGGGCGAAGCAGTGGCTTAACTGTCGACGAAGAGTCGAACGGGGAGCATACACCTGCTCCTGAGCTGGGACACTGCCACTCGTCGTCATCGCGGAAGACACGGAAGGCCACCCGCGCGGAGTTGCCGGCAAAGTCGGTCGGAGGTGACGTGGCTAAGCGGCGCCAGCAGCAGCCGTCCAAGCAGGTGGAGATCACGCTCACCGGCGGCTAGCGGCACTTCACGAACGATCGTTTGATCGGCAGCATCGATCCGCCTCCCGGAATGCGCCTGGACGACTTGCCGCGGGACGTCTACGAGCTGATGAGCCGCGGCCTCGACTACTAGATCGCCAGCGGGATTGTGGTGAACGGGGCGCCCTCCCACCACATCCTCACGGAGCGGCAGTTGCTCAGGCTCGCCATCCTGCACTTGCGCGAGTCTGAGTTCGCTGCGGAGCACACCTGGCTCGCGCATGTGCCAAAGAAGGTCCTCGACCGTGGGCGCGTCGAGGTCACTCAAGACGACGAGGCTGACGCCGAGGAGGAAGACCACATCCCAGGAGCGGCGTCGGATGAGGAGACGGGTTCAGCTCCCGAAGTCGTCGAGATCTCGTCTGACGCGGAGTCGGTCTCCGGGAAGCCTGCTGCGAAAGCTCACACCCGAGCATCCAAGACCGCCAAGGCCGCTCGGGACGCTAAGGAATTTAAGGTCGCTAAGGATGCCAAGCTCGAGGCGCGGAAGGTATCTCCGAAGATGGCCCCTAATAGTTCCAGCGTCGACGTCGAGGTGGTGCAGGCTATCCGTGCTCCGACTCCGCACGTGCCTCGCAACACCAAGCTCTCGATCGACGTCAATTGCGCTGGCTTCACGAACGTATGCTTTCCCATTCATGTCGTGCCGACTATGACCGGGCTGCTACGGCTGGGCGAGTACGAAGCCCTCTTCTACCAGAAGCGGTGGGACGCGATGTTTGAGACCGTGTATGGGACCTCCGGCTCTTCCAGCGCTCCTAGCTGTCGGCTCGCTCGCTCCAGTTCTTGAAGTTGGCTGTGGAGTCGATGTCCATCACCACCGGAAGGTCTGGGAGTATCACCACTGGATGATGCTGCCGATGTATCTGAGCAGCGCGGGAGTGCCGCTGACCTCCTCGGAGTACGCAGGGAAGGGCAAGACCGGGCACCCGTACGAGATGCACACTCCCCGGAAGACGCGCGCCGTGGGGCTCAAGACGGCTTGGGCCGAGCTCGTGGCGTGGGCTCGCGAGGACTCCGGCTACCCTGAGCTGCTCTGGCACGAGCCCGGGATCTGAGTGCATTCTCTCGTGCCGTGCCAGGTCGTCCTCATCGGGAAGATGCTACTCCAAGACCTGCTCCGCGCGTTCGATGAACGTTTGCCGGGCTGCGCTGGCTGGACCGAGGCCAGGTTCGACGCGTGGACATAGACTCTTCCAAGCGGCGTTGTTCCGCTCACGCCGGAGGAAATCGGCCGTGGGCCGCACCGGAACTTGGTTGGGCCCGGGCCCGTCGCAGTGTAGTTTTCTTCCACACTCGTTGGTCAGTCGTGGCTCGTCTCATTGAGGGTCGGCCTTCTTGCATATCCAAGTCGGGTGTAAACCTTGACTCGACAAGTTGTCTTCTCATCGTCGTTCGCTTGCTTCTTGTCGAGTCCTGGTTCTGTCCTGTATGAGGCTCAAGCGGCGTCTCCAGCTCGTGGTCTCATGCCCTTGATGACGCCAGGTCGGTTCGTCTCCCTAACTGATCTTCTCCGCACTTACTCCTGGGGCGCCACCAGAAAGTGCTGGCACTTCCGTCCCGGAAGTAGGGATACCGGTAGATTTGCCCTGATCGACTTCGCACGCCGGCTCAACTTCGAGGCACGCTCGCGTCACTTCCAGAATCTCACACAACCTACGTTGCCGTCGGAGGCGAAAGGCATATCGACGCGGACGTGTCCCGAGTTCGCGCAGCCTCTCCAGATTGGCTTCTTCGTCACCGCTTTCGCCGCGACCTTCTTCTGCATTTGCCACCAGCTGGAGCCGACGTAGACCGCAACCCCGACCGTGCACACCCCGGATTCCCAGCAATGTATCGCCAAGACGGGGCACCAGAACCTCCAGACTTTTCAGCGTACCGCGGTCAAGACCCGGGCGGCCCGCGCGGCGATCGTGAGGACGTGTGTACCGGACTCCCAGCACCGCACCGTCTCACTCACTCCACGCGGGAGCGAGTCTTGATCATCTTGGCGGCAAAGCGATCCCCGCGGGCGTGTGTTTTCGTTCTTCGTTGTCTTGATTGTCTCGAACACGCTCCCAGGATCTGGTGGGCTGGCTCCTGCCTAACTTCAATCTTCTACATGCAGCTCCATGCACGTCGGGACCTTGGACATCTTGGGATTCTTCATCTTGGGGTCTTCTTCGTTCTTGGTCGTCGTGCTCAGGCAATATACATCCGCGAGCTACCGCGGTCTTGGACATCTTGGATTCCTTACCTTGGGTCTCCATCGTCCAGGTAACGGCGACACCGCGGGAACATGCACCGCTTCCCTGGCCCTTTCGAGCTAAACCGCCTCACCCCCATCGTCGCCAGATTGCATCACCGGGGAACGAGACTTGGCGCGCGCCCCTTGATCGAACTCGTACACCAACTGTTCACAGTTCAAGTTCTTGGTCGAGACCCAGCTCGGCTCGTCGAATCCTGACTACTGCACCAGATACTCTTTCACGCGCCGGCTCGTCCATGTCGCTTTGCGCCATCGCACATCCATGATCTTTTCGAACTCAAAAGCGTTCTCGGCCGCGTCTGGCTCCCAACTCTCCTTCAGATGCAGAGCGGCATCGAAGTCGTCGTCATCTTCGACATCCGGAGACTCGCTTCCAGCCTGGTCCGGGAACACAGCTCGCGGCTTGGGCTGGCTCACGTGCACCCAGGGATACAGCTGATAGCCCGTCCCTTCGATCTTGAGCTTGAACCGGAAACTGGACCCCTTCTCGACAATCTGGAACGCCCCATTTCAAAGATGCGCGAGCTTCTTGGTCAAGCCGGATCGAACTCAAGCCAGATACACCCGTACCGAGTCTCCGACGTCGAACCCGGACTTGAAGATCTCTGTCAGCTTCTTCCATCGCTCAATATGTGCCTCTGCTAGACGTCCTTTAGCTTCTTCCAGGAGTCTCTTGGCCATTGTGAGCGCGTACACGTACTGTCGTTGCATCTTGATCCTCGAGGTAGGCGGCCTGCGGATCACCTCTTCCCGCCGCCCGCTCGAGCATCGCTTTGACCGTTGTTCAGGCATCCCAGCCGTGGGCCAGGAAGAACGGCGTCTCGCGCCTGGTTACATCGAAAGACGTTTTGAGCGAGAGCATCAACTTCTCGGCCAACTCGTCTCAGACTTGGTGTCCCGGGCCTTCCGTTTACGCTCGGATCGTCTTGACCACAGTCTGGACGGAGCGCTCCTGTTGCCCATTTGTCAGGGGACGATACGCCAGAGTAGCCCGCTACTTGCTCCCGATAATCTCCCGGAACAGAGTGAAGATTTCGCTCATGAATCTCGGATCTCGGTCATGCCGGACGAGGGAGCTCGCACCCACGTGTCGAAGCACCACCTCCTCGGAGGCTTCGGCGACATCTTGAGCCGTTGTCGAGCGCATCGGCTTGCAAAGGCAGAGACCGGAGAACATTTCCTGTAACAGGAGGAGGGCTGTATTCCCGCGGTGCGACTCCGGAATAGGCATGACAAATTCCATCGAGTCTTAATAGAACGGGTGCTCGAGAACGAGGTTCCCGGGCGACGGCCCGAGTTTCTCGGAGCACCCTTGCTCGTTACGCAATCTTGACACTCTTGGACATACCTATGGACGTCAGCAAAGACGCCGACCCAGTCGAAGTCTCTCCGGAGGCGCTCGTACGTAGGGGTCACACCCTGGTGTCCAACATGGACGTCTGCGTGACAGGAGTGCATCATCTCGAGACGCAGGTTCTCTGGGACGGCTAGACACAAGGACGGTGGCTCCTGATCCGATCCGCTCGGTCGAGAGACGCTCAGGTAGAAGAGCACCCTTCACTCGTCCAAGACGTAGCGGTCGGCCACATTGGCGATGGTCTCGGCATCCTTCTGGCTCAGGTCGTCAAGTTCTCCCCGTAGGAACTTCCGGAACTTCGCCAGCTCCGCGTCCGCCTTCTGGTTAAGCCGGATCCTTTGCCATCGCTCGGCCTCGGGGTCGGCCTCGATTCTCTTGTGTTCTTCTCGGGCTCGTCCTACCTCGTCAGCGTCGCTTGGCAATTGGATGAGGTGTTCGTCACCCGAGGAGTCGCCCGAAGCTGGCGTCCGAGACAGCCGCAGTCGTTCGGCTCTCGTCAACACAGCATATGCGAATATGACGCCGGTCTCCGGACCCTTGGTCTTATCCGCGATTTGCGGCGCTTGCCCTGTGGCGAACACCATCTCCTAGACCCGGTTCAGCTCTTCGAGCCGCTCGAGTTCTCTGGCCTCCTGGAGGAGCACCGATTCCTTGAATCGCAGGACCTTGGCCGTCATGAAGTCGGCGGACGCGTTGTACTCCCGCTTGACGTGCACCAACTGGAGCTTCTTGAACCTTGGCGACAACCTCTCGAACTCCCTTAACAACAACCCTAGGTGGTGCTGGTTGCAGTTCATGAGCCCTTGAGCTTGCGGGATAGCGATCCGAGAATCGCCCATGCCAACGACGTCTTGGACGTCCTTCTCGACAGCGACGTGGAGACCATGGAGCAAATTGTGGCAAAGTGGCGTTCCCAGAGTCACGCGCAGCACACTAGGTCAGGGCAAACCCATACCGCTCCAACTAGAGCGGAAGAATTCGTTCCTGCCACAAACATACCGCCGCCCAGACACCCATCGGTATGGGGTTGGAACGTATGTCAAACGCTAAGGGTCATCCTAACAACTGACCGTCGCCTCACATTTTGTACCCGTCCATCACTTTTCGCGCGGTTTGACCGGGTATAACGGGTCTTCCTTCAGGTTCGACCGCCCTCCTAGCCACGACTTAACGTGTCTTGGCGACGGCGTCACCTGGCGCATTGCGCTGTTGTATGGGGATAAAGTTCAAACGCATTCGAACACGACTTCGCATTCCTTTTGCAAAAGCACATTCACTCCATCCGAATAAAAACTTCCGGCTACAGCAAAGACAGCTCACTCTATCAGATTAAAACCATCCCGTTACCCAGTCAGCGGCGCCAGCTGTGTGGCCCGTCGTGCAGCCTGTCGTGCTGCCTTCCATGTAGTCAGTCGCTTCGTCTGACGTGTCACCTGCCGCGCTGGTGGTCGTGCCGCCAATCTCTTTGCAAGCCGTGCCGACAGTCGCTTCTCAAGCCGTGCCGCCAGGTGGTTCTCAAGCCGTGCTGTCAGTTTCTTCGCAAGACGTGACGCCTTTCGCGACGCATGCTGCGTCACCAGTCGCGACAATTGCTGAGACTCCACCTGCCACGCCTGCTGAGCTACCAGTCGCTACGCTCGTCATGCCTCCCGTCGTGATACTTGTCGTGTCTCCTGTTGTGCTCCCTGGGGTGTCGCCGACCACGCTGTTGCCCGGTACGGCATTGGCAGCGAGTGCCTCGGCTTACCCCCGTCCTGCACTGCTTTGGCGGCGAATGTCTCGGCTCGGCTGCCGTCCAGCACAGCTTAGGGGGAAGCATAAGAGAAAGACGGCGAGGACTGGGAGCACTGGAACTGTGTCAGATAGCCCACTCACCCGAATCGACGGACCGAGTGATGATGCCATGCTCGAAAGCAATGTCGATAAGGACCTAGTCAACATGGTCAACAGCGACGCGCTGCCAGACGGTGAAGAGGAAGTCAGCAATGACAATGACGTCAATCTTGCTGACGCAACGCGGGCTCTATAGTCGTCAGCGAGAGTCCAAATTCTAAGCAAATCCGAGTTGCGCGACTCCGGCGTCAACATCTGGGATGCATTCGACAACGAGACCCCCGCTCCGCCAGACAAGATCTTTCCCGGGACAGCCGAGCCATCGCTTGTCGCGCGAGCCTGCGCGGACTCGCCTCTGATGCTATATTTTTTCTCTTTCTCTCCAAGATCCTGTGTGTGAGTATCGCGAAGGAGATCAACCGCTACCAACAGCAGATCATGAACGAGCAAGCGAGTCAAATGCAAGAGAGCCAGCGCGCAATCAAGGAGCGTCGTCCAGAGTACAAGATGGCAACGGTGAAGGAGCTGCTTGCCAAGCTACGCGCTCTCTCTACAACTCAGCCGCACGAGCAGAATACCTTCATGGGGTTGCTGACGACACGGACTCTCTCCCCGCAAATAGAGAACCTGGAAAAGCACTGGTTTGTGGAGGCTGATGGCGGTGTTCCGAGAAGGACATATGGGCGATACATGACCGAAAGCGCTTTGGGGAGATCGTGCAGTTCCTACACTTCAACGACAACACTCTCCCTGACTCGAAGCGGTTCAAGCCGTGGAAAGTCAAGAGCGTCGTGGACGTCCTGGAGACTACCTTCTGCGACGGCTTTACCGTTGGGCCGACAATCGCGTTCGTCGAGGGTATGATCCCGGTGAAGAGTAGCTACAAACCTTTTCGATAGTACCTCCCAGCAAAGCCGCACCCATGGGGCACGAAGTGCAATCTCACATGCGATGCGGTGACGGGGTACTGCTACAGGTGCGACTTCTTTTTTTGGGCTCTTTGGAGCTAAAGCTATATGTTCCAGTGTTGACGATCGTTACTTTCTTGGTAATCTGTCCAAGACAGAGTGGTGATCTACCAAGGACAGTGCGACGGCGACCGCGCAGATTTGAACCAAGTCCCGAACGCTGTAATCCGACACGTTGAACCCGTAGTGCATAACCTCCCGGCTCAGCGCCTATTCGTGGCGGACAGGTTTTACACCTCCGTTCTTCTCGCAAACATCCTGCTGAGCACGGCCTCTACCATGTTGGCACGATCCAGACCAACCGCCTTGGGACGTGCAAGCGCATCTTGTACAAGGGGAAGAGACTACCAGCCAGTGTTCAGCGTGGCGACAATCGAAACGTGCGGGCAGAGATGTTCCCGAACATGCACATGCTCGCGTGGATGGAATCATAGCTAATATACTTCCTGACTACTGGTTGCTCGACGGAAACAATGACCGTGGCGCGGCGGAGTGTCGGCGGCGCGCAGGGCTTTGTGCCGTACCATCGGCTTGTGAAGGATTACCACCCGTTAATTGGCGCCGCAGAAACCCACGACAAGCTCCGCCTTCACCACTACTCGGTCCAGCTTGCGCTAAGGTTTCGCAAGTACTACAAGACTGTTTTCATGGGCCTCGTGGACATGCCGCTGGTCAACGCCTACATCGTCACCCGGCATGTGTGGAAGGCGAGACGAGAGCAGGTGTCGACACACGCGCATTTAATGCGCGAGCTCTAGGAGCAGCTTCTCCTGTGCGCACCGGCGAGTTCGCTGGAGATCTCTCAGTGCGCTCGATGATGGCGCCGCCCCCTTCGCAGACGCGCATCCGGACGGCGTTGACGACATCCCACACCATCCTCCTCAATGACGAGTTCCCCGTGGCGACAGACGGAGACAGCAACATCCGTAAACGCGGCAGAACCCATGCAAGGTCTGCTCTGAGCTGAAGGGGGCGTGCACAAAGCTGCTTGAGACAGCGCACTACTGCAAAGAGTGCGTGGAGGAGGCTAGTAGTGGTTGCGTGTTCCTCTGCCGGAAGATCTGCCAGCACGACCGGAACGTGGACAACCAAGCGACGTGTAGATCAGGTTCAGGAAGAATAGTGCGCGCGCCGAGTCTGGAGGTTGGGGAACGACAGCGGCGCGATCGAGTCCGGTGATGGCAACGCGAGCGGCAGCGACGTTGAGTGAGCGCGAGTGAGCAGCCATGAGAGTGAGAGCGTGTATGAGTGGGTAAGTTTGAAGAACGAGTTGGATGAGATCAACGCGTCGTCGCGTTTGTTGTGCATGATTGGGCAGAGCGCTTTGGAGAATCTCCTTCATCGTGTGGCTATCCTGATTTTTGCCCGCTTTCTGGAATGGAATTTAAACATTTGAGTCGCTCAAGTTCAAGCTGCCCATCACTTTCTAAATTTGAATCGCGGATGGTACGTCTTTATTTCACACACTTGTTCAAATGACGCCGTATCGTCCACATATACAAACATCAAGATTAATTCGTGAAGATATATTATACATCTTAGTTAGGAACTTCGGGGCAAACATCGCGGTGCTAGAAATGTTAAACGCGTGATACAAACCAGGTATAATAAACGTTGGTTGCGACCGTTCCTGTGGTAGCGTATCAGCATACGTGTCTGCATATCGAACAACGTGCAAATAGATCAGGGGCAGTCAAGGTTGCGTTTGCTGGTTAACTAAAGACAAGTGAAGCGGCTCTTCGTTTTCACGTCACTGGCCCTACCAGTGATTCGCGCTGCAAAGCCAAGAAAGAAGGGCTCGTGGGTCTTCGTCAAGTAAACCGCGCCAAGTAACGAAAAAGTCTGGATATAACAGATAGCAGTTGCTGCGTACTGTACCCGTCTTGACGAGAGCACCCACTACTTGGTCAGGAACACGCGCAACACACTGGCTCATTTGGACACGTCCACTCCGATGTCCTTAAGACGTCTGCCCTGTTGAGCTCAGAAAACCCGAACAGACAACGTCATTCTGCGCTACACTGACCGACATGAAGCCGCAAACTGAAGAACAGCGCATGCTCGCCGGCATTATTGTCGTACAGGGAGTTTGAGAAGCACTGTGACTATTCTCTATTCTTCAGGGCACATGGTTGGTCGAACCGGAAACGTTCGTCGTCATATTATGCAGCACTTACAATCCCCTCTCACGATCCAGGGTTCAATAACATCTGGCAAAGCTCACTACCAGGACAATAATCCGGGTGAAGTACCTCGTCCAACGCGAAATGAAGTTCTAGTTTACTGACATCTGACATCTGGTCGTTGTGTTTACTTTTCGACGGACCATCTGATGAGAGATTTCCTGTTCATGGTCCAGCCACTTCATGGTCGACACAAAGGCTATGCGTTCAGTGAACCGTTGAGTAGCGTACATCGGGATTTTGGCGTTTAAAAGAAGCGGCTGGTTTTGGTGCTCTAACATGATCGAGGCGTACGACGAGTGGGGCTTTGCTCGTTGGCTGCACTAGCATTCACCTCGTTTTAAGGTCGATTCTGCTCGAGCAAAGATCCCGGGCTGATGAATCCGCGGAAGCGAACGAAGGGGGTAGCATGTTCACAAAATTGAGCTTCACTGCGAAGAGGACTTTACAACAGGCGACTACCCGACAGACTTATTTAAACCTCTTCATGGAGGCGAATCAGTCCGTCGGGATACTACAATTGTCGGCATTCGATCTATTAAAAGTTTGTATGAATACTTGTAGGCTCGCGAAGAGCTCGGGTAGTTTGTGGGCGTCGATGCATCGTTCACGAGCACCACACACGACGCCAGAGCACGCTGTAATTCCGTCTTCGAGACGCTGCACAACATCCTTGATATGGCAAACGGCGTGAACAAGTACCTCAACCGGCGCCGAGACACGCTTCCAACCTCAAAAGGCCAGCTGGTGTTCGTACTTCACGGAGTTCAAGTTGCCGGTCACCTAGGGACTGGTCACCCCACAAATGCCCATCTGAGCGGTGGTGGCGAAAGTGGTTAGCGAATCCGGCTACGCAATGTAAATCCATGTTCTTCTAGAGGTACTTCAGATTGGGACCGTCTTCCCAGCGATATAATGCTTGACCGCTGCACGGATATCTCTCGGACCTGCACTTCGTTTATTCGTATGAGCCCGCAAAGAATATCTCGGATGTATTTCCCCTGTCGCGAGTGCTTCTGCGATCGCTGTTTAGGCGGTTTGGATCGCTGAATGCAAACATGTCGTGGACACTATGACGAAGTGGCATGTTTTCTTTCTGTTGATCAGTACCGCGCACAGTGATCCATTTCGTCCTTTGCATCTAGGGGCGTAGTAGGACAGCTAGCTGGTCGTTCACTATCTCTTCGTCACGGACACATATGGGGCACTACCCTCATGTGCATCGACCTTGCACTCGCACAAGTGACGAGACGCCTACTCGTGGTGACTACCCACAGTGGCTTCTCGCGCGGTGGTGGTAAGTGTGGCATGCTACGGTGGCGCCAAGCAGCGAGAAGGCATCTGGTTGCTCCTGCCACCGGTTGCCACTGCGCATGAGTGAGAGTGATGGTAGGAGAACGCGGCTGCGGTGGGCAAGTCAATACAGCAGTCGAAAATTTGCGTGGGAACACAGACATCGTGGATCGAGAGCTCCGACAAGTCGGGTTCAGGGCGTCTCTCTACCGTCCAAAGTCACTTGGTGGTCATAATGGGGCCACCACTAGAGTCGGTGACCTCGCGAGTAAGGGTAGGTGCCCATGGTCGTCACGCGGCGCGGACACCCAGACCGCATCAACACGACAAACGTTGCTATGGGGACGACAGGCGAGGAGTCGTCTTGAGGCTCGCCAACGGGAACGGGTACTTTGCCCCTCTTGGCGAGGGGCGTGCATACCCCGTCGACTCGCTGGGCGGAAGCGAGTCGCCGGGGGCAGGACCGGTTGACTTGCCTCCGTCGCGGGCAAGAGGACCATGACGTGGGTCGCCCGTGCAGGAGGGTCTGCCGCCGACAGCCGCATGTCGCGACCGCCAGAGAGCGGCTGGCGACGGACGTGCGGACAGAGGTTGGTCTGGGACCGATCTCCGAGCTGAGCTCGGAAACCGAGCAGGGCACGAAGACCGCTCTTGGAGTGGTAGTCGTGCTGGGCATGACGGCCGAACTAGTCTTGGCGGGCTAGCTGGACTTGCTGGACGTCCAGGGCTCGTGGCGGCCTACGGCGACTACGAAGAGAGTTGGGGCGATTTGTACCACGCCAGCGGCCATGAAGCAGTCGTGCCTGGATCGGAAAGGGAGCCGAGCCTGGGTTTTACTTGGCGTGAGTCGCGACCGACCGACAGCCAGGACGTCACCGGGAGGCAACTTGCTGCTGGGGAGGGCGACGGGTCGAGGGAGCTACTCATCGAGGGGTTCCTGACATTCCAGGAATTTCAAGAGCAGAGGCGGCGCGCAACTTCGCAAGCGGGTGTCACAAGCAACAGCACGACGCCACGTAGCGTCAGTGCGTGGGCAGCGACGGCATGCGCGATAGTAGACGGCATGTGTATCGGTGGACAGTGGCCGAGATCCGACAGAGCGAGAGGTAAGCAATGGGTCAGTCGGCAGGGGTGCTACCCAGGGGTCGGACGCAGAGCCGACGGCGGCCAATATGGAGGTGGACCCGGCGCAGACGCTTCTAATGCCAGAAGACGGCCTGCAGATTGCGGCGGTAAAAATGCACGGTCACCAAGTCAGCTTGAACATCAACGCAGGCGCGCTTTTCGGTAGCAGGCAGCGCCATGAGGCGCTACGGGGCACGGCAGGACGCGCCGCCGCCAGTTTCGGCTGTCGAAGGGCTTGGTAGATTCGTATTGGCGGTAGAAGGCGTTTGGCGCTTTCAGCTGTCAGCGGCGTGCGGCCAGGTGATTGAGATGAACGCGCTGGTGGTTCAAGGGTGCTCTGAGGAGCTACTGCTCGGGAATGGTTTTATCATCCTGAGGCGCGCGATCGTGAACTACGGGGACTTCACGCTGTCGTAAAAAAATCGGCGACGGTCGCGCGGAGATACCGTTCTGATGCAGCGCGGGGCGAAAGGTGACTTTGCGGCGGTGTGATTGGTGAAGCCGAAGAAGTTATAGACGGAGCGGCGCAGCCACTGTGGGCACGTGGTTGACGCACGCAACGGCACTCTCTGTAACTTCACGCCATACCCGCAGAAGAAGCGCTACCTGCCCATGGCACCGACGGTGGCGTGTGTGTCGGGTGGGATGGTCAGGGTACCCATCTTTAACGTAAACGGCGCAAAGGTCAAGCTGCCATCGAAGGCGATGCTCAGAGAATGGGTACCGGTGCATGGGGACATAGATTTACTGAAGATGCTAGGCGAGCTGGATCACGAAGCGGTTCGGCGTTGGGTGCACCTGTGGCGGAAGTCAAAGGCAGAGCCGCTCGCTGAGGAAGAAAAGTTTGAGCTGGTGTGGCTGACACTGACGCAACGGAGTTTCCAGTTGGCGCTCCTGCGATGCTATCCGGAGCTCCTGCGAGCGGCGGAATGCTGCCCCCACTCACGACGACTAGTGTGGTACTCCACGTAAACACGGAAGGACGCGGGCATACTTTTGAGCGACGGCAGCGGCGGTTCTGTCACGGAGCACGAGACGATCAGGCCCGAGACTAAGAAGATGCTCTGTGACGGTGTGATCGAGCGGAGTAACGGGGCGGGGGATTTCCTGTCGTGCTGGTGAAGACACGTGACGTGTCAATTAGCTTCTGCATCGACTAGAGGCGGCTGAACCACATTACGGAGCGCGACGTGTACCCCCTCCCCCGCATCGCCGAGACGCTCGAGTCACTCGTTGGGGCTCGCTGGATCTCCGCGTTGAACCTCCGCTCCGGCTACTGGCAGCTCGGAGTCGCCGAGCAGGATAAGGACAAGACGGCGTTTGTGGCTCGGGACGATCTCTTCTGGTTGACTCGGATGCCGTTTGGGCTCACGAATGCACCTGGTACCTTTCAGCGATTCACGGATTATAAGCTGCGGGGGCCGCTGTGGGTGTGCTGCATGGTCTACCTCAACGACATCATGATCTACTCGGCGGTCGGGTTCGCGAGACACGTCGTCGAGCTTGCGAGCGTGTTCGAGCGGCTGTTGAGAGCTGGACAGACGCTTAAGCCAGCAAAGTGTACGTTCGGCGCTCAGCAGATGAACTATCTTGGCCATCTCCTCGAGGAGAAAAGTGTGCGGCCGCAAGAGCGGTTGGTGCAGGTAGTGCGCGACTTTCCGTGGCCGAAGGACGCCAGGTGGGTCAAGAGGTTTGTACACTTGGCCGGTTATTACCGACACTTTCTCGCTCACTTCTGCTCTCGTGTGGTGCCACTGACGCGCCTACCACGCAAAAACGTGAAGTGGACGTGGGGTCCAGACAATGAGGCTGTGTTCAAGGGTGTGAAGGGAGACTGGCTGTGCAAGCCGGTGCTGGCGTATTCGGACTTTGCGAAGTCCTTCACGCTCGTCATGGAAGCGTCGCTGGTCGGTCTCGGAGCGGCGCTGATGCAAGACCACGGGGCGGGGCTCCAGTTGGTGGCGTTCACGAGCAAATCCGTCAAGGAGGCGCAGGCGAAATACGGCATCAAATAGCTCAAACGCCTCAGGGTCATCTGGGTGATCCGACTGTTTCGGCCGTACCTGTATGGGCGTTGATTCACAGTGGTCACAGACAACACGGCGCTGCGCTGGCTAATGACGAAGAAGGACGTGTCAGGGGAACTTCACAGATGGGCTCTGTCTTTCTAGAAGTACGACTTCGCGGTGTAGTATCGCCCGGAGAAAGAAGAATGTCGTTCCCGACGCACTGTCGAGCGCCCCAGTTCGACAGGTGGCCGAGCAAGTCCAGATCACGGAGGACAGGGTGCGTGACGCGCAGGAGGTGAGCGCGATGTGCGAGGGAGTGGCAGATGTCGCGACGTTGCATAGACACCGGATAGATAGAGCCTGCGAAGTGTGGCGCATTCACGTCGACGATGTGGCGCGCATGGTGCTGTCGCCAGCCCTTTAGGCCCTGGCGTTCAAGAAGGCGCCCAAGTCAATCTGGGCCGGCCTTCTGAAGGGAGAGCAGACGTACGCGAAGGTCGCGTGGCAATTCTGGCGGCCGAAGATGCACGACGCGGTGCAATCCTGGGTTGCGGCGTGTCAGGACTGCGGGAGCCGGAAGGCGCGGCCGCAGCAAAACGTGTCGCCGCTAAGGAACCTGCGTGTTGGCAAGCTATGCAGCCGGTGGGCGCTTGACCCCGCGTGTCCGCTACCCGATTCGAGCTGAGGCGATCGCTACGTCGTCGTAGTCGCCCAGTACCTCTCGAAGTACGTCGTCGCGGTGCCGGTCCCGAAACGCAATGGTGAGGCGGCGGCTCGGGCGCTGGTCGAGTCCGTCATTATCAGATTCGGGCCGCTTCGAGAGCTGCTGACCAATAAAGCGAGCGAGCTGACTGACAGCGTCGTGGAGAAGCTTGTGGAATTGGTGCAGGCGCGACAGAGCACGCCCGTGCCATACCGCTCGAACCTGATTGGTCTCGCCGAACGCTTCTACAGGACATGGAAGGACGTCGTTTCGGTCTACGACGACGCGAGGCAGCGCGACTGGAACGAGTGAGTGCCGACGATGGAGTTTGCCTTCAATTCTGCACGCCACACGGTGACGGGATACGCGTCGCCCAAGCTGATGACAGGGCGCGAGCTGCGCAAGCTGGGCGAGTTAATGTGGCCCCAGTCGGTGGGCGAGGTGCGTTCGCTGCTTGAGTGGCACGAGCGCCTCGTGACGACAACGACGTGTTGTCGTCAAGAGGAGGTAGGGTTGGAGGACCCTCGTGACGGCGCACGCGACGGCTTGCGAGGCGATCGGGCGCAAGCAAGCACGACAGGTGCGGCAGAATCACCGTCGAGTCCGAAATGTGTCGGGGAGGCGGACAAGCAAGCTCGTCAGGGTGTTCCGGGCGCCGCGCGGATCTGGCATCACCAAGATGCACCACGGCTGCCGTTGCCCGGTGCAGGTGATCGACAGCGCGGGGTTCGCCAATTGACGCGTCCAGTTATGCGAGGACCAGTCCTCGATGATCGTCCACGTCCCGTGCTTGGTAAATTACCTCCTCTCTGACTCGCAATTGGGGGCGGTGGCGGACGACCTAAGGATCTAGACGGTGCTGGACGAGTTGCCTGCGCAGGAGCAGATGGGGGACGAGCTTGTCGTAGGAGCGGCACTCGTGGCGGAGACGAGCCTACCGAGACGCTCGGCGGGCGTCAAGGTGGCCCTGGAGCTCACCAACTTCCAGGAGCACCGATGGCGGTGGCGGCGCAACTGGATCGGTCACTATTGGCCGCATATAGAGATTGAGTACGTGGGCGGCGCCAGCACGGGGATGTCGTGTGGCTGGAACTGGACGCGTATGAGCAGCTGTGGCCGCACGCGAGTCGCCTCGCGGACGAGGACGAAAGTGGGGAGGGAGAGTTACGATGACGCCGACTCGCGGCGACGATTCGCAGTGGCTGCTCGCGAGGTGGTGGCGAGTGTGGCGTGCTACGGTGGCGTCAAGCAGCGTGAAGGTATCAGGTGGCTGCCGCCACTGGTTGCAGCTGCGCATGAGTGAGAGTGGTGGTATGAGAACACGACTGGGGTTGGCAAGTCATTACACCAGTCGAAAATTTGCGTGGGAATGCACACACCGAGGACAGAGAGCTCCAACAAGTCGGGTTCAGGGCGTCTCTCTACAGTCTTAAGTCACTCACACACAAGTAAATATATGTATAGTCGGATCTCTCATCAGTGCGGCCCTGGAAAATTCAAATCTCTTGAAGTTTTTTTTAAACTCTGCCACGCCCAAATAGGATTTGGCAAATACCATTCAATACGTCACAAAAAACACGCGATCTCGTCCTTCACGCCGCTCACAAGAGCGTTTGCTTGCACCACATTGTGCGCAGCAGCATTTGCGACTGGTACTCGCGCAGGAACGGCCTCGAGTCACATGTGTTCGCCGTCGCATGATTTCTGATCAAGATGTACGTGCGGGCGGCAGCAGTGTTCGCTTTGTCCTGGCCGCCAGAAGCTTCGGCACTCCGCTAGCGGGATAGCACAGTTTCTAGCCCCTCAAGTTCAACATTTCAAAATACAATAGTAAGTTCACATCGCAAAAGTAAGCAGTAGGCAGTCGCGAGTGAGCGGTTGGATAGGAGATGTCATATATTGAGCTGAGCGAGCGCTTGTGCTTCTTTTTTACAATCACACCAATTATAGCACGGTGATTCTAGGGCATAGGAAGTGTTGAACAATATTACAAGTATAACTATCGCACACTGGTAGAAGTACACTTGTTATACACTCTTTGACGACATGTAGCGCTTGCTGTTAGAGCAGTCTCACTACTGCAGTAGAACACTTGCTTTCGTGCTCTCTGAAGCGTGACGATGGCTGGTACATGCTCACGGCAAATCACTCTAATAACTTATTACTGTATGCATAAGTTTTCCTCTGAATTCGTAGTTTAATATCCAGATGTTTTGACCGCAAAATATGAGATCGAACCGTATATATATATAAATATGCAGTCAAGACCAAAGGGGTAAACACTCGTCGATGCTGGAGAGTTCCCGCCTCCAACAGTCACCTGGCCGGCGGCTGAGCCTATAGGCTCAACCCAACCTCTTGATCGACGCCTGGCAACTCGTGTGCAGGCCAATCTCCGGCGGCAGAACAGAAGACACCGCTGTCCTATTCAGTGCATCTTGCAAACTTCCATTCATAGCACTCACCTTGGCACTTGGGTCTTTTGCTGACCCTGCAGCACACAATATTCCTTGGTATTAAAATACACTCGGTCACTTCCGAACAGCAGTCGCACAGGCGAGTATTGGCGCACGATATGAACTACCGGCTCGGCACAACTAAGACCTCGATATATTGAGGCTCAGCCTGGGTCACACCCTCACTCACACTCGCACACCCCGCAGAACTCAAAAGCCACACAGCTAAGCAAGCTAAACGCAAGTAAACGCGTATCCTTATCTCGCAGGGGGTTGCCCTCTAGAGCTACTAGATCGAGATATCCTTCTGCGGATAAGAGAACGATTTTGGACCGAATGGCTGAGCTGGCAGCGAGGCTGGTCCAAAAAAGGCACGGTCCTAATTTAACAGAGGAGGTCTAACACATCTAATAAACTCCTTATCTGACCCTACTAGATACAAACGCACCTACGAAATGCATTATCCTGGTGGCGGTATGAGCTGTGTCCAGATATTCGGGCTTTGGCTGGATATTGGCCGGGTCGGGTTTCCCTTTTCGGAGCTGCGCACGGGCGCTACGCGCGCACACACACTATTTCTCAACCATCCCGCCCGACGTGAGGTGCGCGGGTATATTCGACACTCCGCGGCGAGCGTTCAGCTGGAAGTGAGTGGGTTACGTGCCCGCGCTGATCAACAAGTCGCCGCACCCGTTTGCGCTGTTGCAACCCAATCGTCGCCTCGTCATCGTCTTTGTCGGTCGCATCGCCGCCTGCCTGCACACGGGTACGTCGGATGTCTTCGTCTAAAATGTCGGATCGGGAATCCCCTCCGTTTGTGCCTGCTACGTATTTGTGCACTCACTTGGTATCGAAAATTGAGCTACGCCTAATGTTCTTGTCCTCCTCATCTGGCAGGCGCGCATCCACAGCAGGCTGGGCCGAGCACAGCAGGTAGCGCTGCCGCAGCGGCTGGTTAACCTGCGGGTTCTCCTCCTGCTGGAGCTGCGTCGGCGCCGCTCGGATTTACCCTTTCAGCACCGTACCACGTGATGAGCGGCGCTACACACTGACCGAGCATATATGGCCGTCGCCTGCGCCATTCGCGACTGTAACCACGCCGGGTCCGCCTGTGCTAAGTCGTCAGCGCCCCTACGCCGTTACGAATGTCATTGCCTGTTCTGCGCACAGGCAGCGACACGAAACCCGGCTCATCGCCAATTACTCGGCTGGCGCACGTCCCTCTGTGGACTGCGTCACACTCGTCGTTCAGCGCCCATGAGGTCTCTTACACTTGCAGGCCAGACTCCGGCGGGGTTGCTGCAGCGCCGCCTGGTCGTCCGTCAGCATAGCGCAAATTGTCCTTGCCGCACGAGTTGCGAAATGGGCTGAAGTCGGCACCGCGCCGACCGGGACCAACAGTGTCGCCCGTGCAGAATGGTTTGCCGCTGGTTTTTTATGGGCCGCTGCCGGGGCGTGCTCCGTCGCTCATGTCGGCCCCTAGAACTGGGTGGGATGCGGAGAATCTCCACGCGCTACAAAGGTGGTGCCTGTGGGAGTAGTACGGATCCCTGAATGTACTTTGTCGAGATACGAATGCACTTTGCCGCTCGCTTGTGTCGTCCAGTCGTTCGCGTACCTCGCCCAGAGATGTGACTCCGATGGTCTCGATGAGCGCATCGTAGCAGCGACGGAGTTCGTACCACCGGTATTTCTGGCCACCCAAGAACAGGACACTCGCTTGGGGACGGCGCGCTCGCCTTACCCCACATTTTTGGAGCGGATCGCGACTAACCTCAGATACCTCTCGCCGGCTCGCCACGCGGGAGGATAACGCTCTGTTCCTTCAGAAAGAGGCGGAGCGTTACAGCGGCGGACTCGACCAAGCGCGTCGTGCTCTCTGGATTGCTTTGAGTGAATTGACGGAGGGACACCAGGTCGAGAGGTTGGCGGACGAGACGCGCCGCATGAAAGAGAAGCGGATTCATAACAAACAGGACGCGACCAGCCAGGCCGCTGTTTTGCTTCCAAATCATCTCACTGACTCGAGGTGAGAACGACCGCGGGAGTAGGACGCGGCCAGGCTCGACTTCAGTGAGTCATCCAGAAAGCTGACGAAGAGGTTGCTGGTGCGTGCCGCGAGCTTGTTCAGCGGCGGCGGCGGCTCGTACCGGCCCCAACCGGCTCGCCTCTGCGAAATTCGTGCGGACCCCCTTCGCTGGCGATTTGGATGCGCTGACCCAGACGCTCGAAGCAATTCGCGACAGCGGGCCAGGCGACACTCCTCCGACGGGGTTGTCTATACACCCAGACTTCTTCCAGGCCAGGTAGTGCGTTCTGGGCAAACGTTTTCTTGGACCAGGACGTCAAGGGTCGTACTCGGGCTTCCAGCGACGACGCATTCAACTGCAGCGCCGATCCAGCCCAGTCCGGCCCCTTCGCCCTCGGAAGCTCAGCTTCAGCTTGGTTCACCACGGTCAGTTCAGCCGCCGGTTCCTCTTGTGAAGTAGACAACCACTTTTTTGAACGGCCGCCTGTGCAATCAGCTACGCATCCAGATGCTGGCTGGACAGGCAGCACATGCGCTCTTGAGCCTGCCGACAGCACAGGCAACGCCGGAATTCACCACTCCCCCTCCCACAACTGTGCCTCAGTCTGACCCTCCCGTTTCGGCCTCCACCCAATCTTCGCAACGTCCGCGCGTTCTAGATGGCCCGTCAGGGAAAGCAATGACCAGGCATCTGCTTCACCTTTTTCGCCCCCGCCGCTCCGGCAATGTACTAGGAACAGCGGTAAAACGAGAGCAACGACGGTGGCTCCTGTTAGCGGGGCATACAGCGCCGGCTTCGGTCCGCCTGCCGGGAGCTGGTTCATCCACGTCTGCGTCGTAAGCATCGGCGTCGAGGCCCGTGCAGCTGGCGCTGCAGACCGTGTCTTCGCCAAGCAAATCGGGGGGTGGGGGCGGGTATGTTGGCGGCAGCAGCGCGGTCCAGTCAAGCCCCGCATCCTGAGGCATGCACAATCCGTTTGGGTGGGCCGGCCCAGCAATCCTCCTTCAGGCAAGGCCAAGTTGGAGTGCATTCCGTGAGTGTGAATTGACAGCAGTCGGTCCATGGCCGATTTCGACTCCTTCTCGAGGCGGCAAGGGCAGTGGAACGCACGTGCTGACATAGCGGTAAACCGGAGACGCTGTGTGCTGTCTTGTTTTGCCTCCAGCATTAAGAGGAGATTTTTCAGTGCCGCAAGCTGATGCTATTCTACTTCAAAGCCCGCGGGATCCGGAGCGACCTGTGGGCGAGGACCCGAGATGAGAACATCTTAACGACCGGGAATCGTAAGACGATCTGGAAGCGGTTTTATTGGATCGTCATTCCGATCGCTTACCTTGCTCGCCAGTCGCGGCACAACCGAACCACGGCGCTGATGAGCGCCAGGGGGCGGCCGCGGGAGTACTTCAAGAATCAGCACATCTGCTACTGGACCATCGTTCCCGTCGCTAACAGCCCGCTTGGCGTTCAGTTGCTCGATTTCGACCGCTACTTCCCAGTCCTCCCCAACTAGGTTTATGATCATGCAGTTGCGCTGGCGTTCACAACCACCTGGGCGTCCGATGATCCCGCTTGGTCACTTGGCACCCTACTACATGAGGATCCGTATCTTCCACCTCTGCCGCGTATGTTCTCGTCTCTCCTCGAGTGTCATCGTGGCTGAAAACTACAAGAGCGACGAGACCAACGAGAAAGACTCAGACTATTAAGCCATGGCCAGGAATATTCGGCGCTTGCCCTCTGTTTGCTGAGCCCTGCTGCTGTCTGAGTGGCGCGTTCGCTCCTATGCCAGTTCAGCTGTCGCAGGGGGCCACACTTTGATTGTTCGTCTTGATCGTCAAACCCGCTTTCTTTGATCATATTCTGGGGTTCTCGCGACCAGTACTTCGCATCCACTGTCCTCGAGACTACATATACGTACACACAAAGTTTGCTGGGATGACGCCTTCGTCGGCACTGGCCACTTCTACAGTTGGCAACGCTGGTCTGCGTCTTCACCTGCCAACAACATCGCGATGAAAAGTGCTCTCACTGTGGTGGCCCTATCAAACTCGCTGATGAGCTGACTACAGCTCAGATTCATCACTGGGACCAACTCGGGGGTCTCGTTCTTACATCACTTGAGGAGATACTCCTTGGGGCAACTTGCTGTGCGCGTCTTCGAAACTCTCGACCTCTTACCCTCAAGCCGCTTCGTCGGAGACCCAGCTGTGATCAGATAACACGGCCGCGTCATAGTCTGATATCGGGTGGCTCAGTGGCTGGGCCGGCCTGATGAGAAACAAGGACCTCGGCTTTAGCCGGCTAATGTGGACCCACGGGTAGAAACTGTTGTTGGCATTTGGGATTCTTCGCTTACACCCGAACGTTTCGTCCGTCTTCACGATACGGACCGGCCGTGTCAAACGAGGAACATCTTCTTCGACAGGCCGGCCTTGGCTCTGGCTATGTAAACACAGACCACATCGCCGAAGATGAAGCCGTGCTTCGTCTTGTTACCAAAATCCTTTTCGAACGCTGCTTCTGGACCTCAGACTGCTCTCTCTTCGCTCGAGCCTGGATGTCCCGGTCATGCCTACGGCGTACTCATACAGCCGCTGTGCTTTCAGTCTCCCGAGATGATTCGCTCATTGCTCGGGCTGGTCCGTCACCTTGCCCAGCATGACCGATAGCGATTTCCGGACGTCCCAGCTGCGAACCAAGAAGAACGGTGTCTCTTTGCAAGTGACGTCGTAGCTAGTGTCCATAACGAACATCAGCTTCTTGGTGATGGCGTCCCAGTCATCCTAGCTCAGGTATTCGACATAAGCTCGGATGGTCCTGGCTCCTGTCTGAACGAATCCTTCCTGCTGCCCGATCGCTTGCGGCTGATATGTCAGCCTTGCACCCTGCTGGCTTCCCATCATGTCGTAGAAGTGCTTGATCACCACGCTCATGAACCTGCGGTTTCTGTCCTGTCGTATGGTCGAGCTGGCGTCATTCTGCCAAAAAAACAATAAAATCGCTCGTACGCTTCGCTGATGTGGCGAAGACCTTCCTAGAAAACTCGAGGGGCCATATATGGCAGGAAGATTCTCTCCATTCAAGCTAGTGCGTTAGCCATTGCGTACCCGTTTGTTGGAGGCGAGGGACACTGGCTTGACGAACATTGGCTAAGGTTGTTGCTTGTTCCAACTATATACTTGTGCGCTTGGGATGGCATGTCTCTGGCGAAATATTTCTCCCGCTCTAGCTTAAGTGGAGAGAATCCTTCTGCCATAGATGGCTGTCAGAAGTATCTGGGATGCCTACTTCGCCACATATCACTGTGCAACTCCATACGCGCGGTGCGCGCGGTGACGAAGTCGTGATTCGTTGTGTGGCGTCAGACCAGGTGCTGCAGTGCACCTGCCACCACGGCATCGA
The DNA here is from genome assembly GCA_008271595.1 of [Pythium] brassicae (nom. inval.). NCBI lineage: Eukaryota > Oomycota > Peronosporomycetes > Pythiales > Pythiaceae > Globisporangium > [Pythium] brassicae (nom. inval.). Next base: position 4,557 of record SMMQ01002964.1, on the reverse strand, counting down.
GAATCTAACTATGACCGACGCTCAGCAAGCGTAAGAAGCCAATTTTAGCGCGCAACATCCTTGCCAAGGACAAGAAAAGCGAGAGCGTTAGTGAAAAAGAGGTGCTCGACGAGCACGAGT
>SMMQ01002960.1:4005-16230 GCA_008271595.1 [Pythium] brassicae (nom. inval.) | reverse complement strand
GGGGGGGGGGGGGGGGGGTTAGCTCTACCGCTTCTTGGACTGTCGCGTTTTGAACTCGCCAGAGCGGACTGTACGAGTGCGCCGTGGTAACTGTCCAGATTTGCTCCAGTGCTGTCCTGTAGCCCCTCCGCGTAGTACCCGAAGTTCGTCACAATCGCCTCCCTGAGCCGCCTTCAGCTGTATGGCGATATCTGCTCTGCCACTTGCCGGAGCAAGAGTTCATGCGCGCCGTCCGTCGCTGCTCAGCATGCCTAGTGCTCGAGAATCATCATCCACATCGCCCTGGCCCGCTCGTGGTCCTAAATAATGTTTCGCAACGTTTCTATCCCTCCTCCACACTGCGTTGCCGCGATGCAGCCATCAGATTTCGCCCGCCCTTTGTACTACAGGTTAAGTTATCTCGTCACGATGCTGTATATGAGCCATGGCTGGAAAGGCGTCGCCATTCTCTGTTTGCTCCAGATGTTCACTGGTCCTTGCACTTAAATCATGCGTGACTAGTCGCAGTTCTGTGCTGCTATTTCGAGGGCCTGGGCGTTCTTGTTGAGTTCGCCATTGAGCGGTTGCGCTAACCATCTTGCGGCCTCTCCATCAAGCCGCCTCGGGATGGCCATCGCGCGACGTCAGCGTGCAGGATCCCGGCAAGACGGCAGTGTGGAGGTATGCCAGCACGTGCCGCGCCTCTGTGTGCTCTCTTCGGTCCGCAGTAAGCCAAGTTGTAGCGCTTCTCACCGCCTACCCTTTGATCTCTCCCGCCATCACCCTGCGTCCGATCCCGCATGCCTTCAGATGTTTGTGCAGCATGGCGGAGTTGATCCTGTGTTGCACCAGGTGTGCGTCTACTGATGTGGTCCACATGAGTGTCTTCTGTATGCGTTTGAGGTCACATACCCACCCAGCGTTGGCTTCGTGAACCGTGCCGTGTAGAATACTGCCAGCAACACCACTGAATTGAGAGTGAGCACTCGCGCCAGTACGTCGACTAGGCCTACTCCGGCGATGCGCAGTCGTTCCATGATCTTCCACACTCTGTAGCTCCGGTCCACGCTCGTCATGTCTTCAGTGCACAGCTGTACCCCCTAGTACTGCGCTGTACCACTGTGTGTCAGCTGCGGAATCCCCAATACCGCTCGCTGGTTTCGCGCCGAGTTGTGGATGATGTAGTTGATCTTGCTCAATATTACTCGTAGGCTGAAAAGGTCGCCCAACTCGTCGAGCAGGCTAACTAGGCGACAGAGGTCCCGTGCTTTGCATAGGAAGACAGCCGATTCGTCGACGAACGCCGAGAAATGGTGTGTGCCTCCGGTCGTGTTCAAATGCACCGCACTGGTGCGCGTCTCCATGTTTAATTCCAGCGATAGTGTCCTCGCTGCCGCTATATATAGCAGCGATACCAGCTGGCCGCTCTGACGGACGCCAGACCTCACCTCTGATTTCCTTCAAACCTCTCCGTTGACCGCAAATTTGACCAATGTGCCCGCGTGCATCCACTCGGTCAGTTGGACGAACGGTTATCGAATCCGAAAGTGCGCATCACTGTTAGCAGGGACGCATCTGTTGAGCGTGTCGTACACTTTACAAAACGTTGGTGAGCACAACTGCTGCCGCGTCCTCGATGTCGACCTCGTCCAGTCGTTCGGCTTTCGCCAGGATTGCCTGAATGAATACCACCGACTTTTCGATCTGTCGCCCTTGCACTGTGCGGTGTGTCCCGATGAGCAGTCCCACGTGCTTCTGCAATTGGTGCGCTAGCGCCAATGCGAAGACTTTGTAGCTCGTTGGTAGCATCGTAATGGATCTGTAGTCAAACGGGCCCGGTGAGTCTCCTTTCTTCCACAGCTTGATCCCCAGCCGTCGTTGGGCTCCTCAGGAAAGGGCGTTCCATTCATGATGCTTGTGAACGTGTCCGTGAGCGACGTCTTCAACGCCTCTCCCACGTCCTTAAAGAAGTTGTTGTTCAGTACATCGAGTGCGCCTGCCTTTCAGCGGTGAAGTCTAGCGATTGCTGTAACCACCTCTTCTGGTATGATGGTCTCTGTCAGTTCACCGTTGGCTTAGACTGAGAGTCGCCGCTCCTCCGGTGCGTGGATAACCGCGTCAAACGCCGCCGCAGGGTCGCGGTGCTCGCAAGCGTGTGCTACCTCGAAGATCGAAGACCATGGCTGTGCCATTCGGACTGCGAGTGTCGTCTTCTACAAGCCCAATCCACAGAGGGCGCCGACGTGTTTATTCCTTATCTAGTTGCTGACTTTGGAACAGGTGGCGTACAGCATGACGGTACGCATGAAGAAGCCGCTAGAAGTTGGAGGTGGAGACTGACCCTCGCTCTTGGACCTCTTAGTCGGTCAAGTCGGCTCCTGTCGCCACCTCCGTCCTCTAGAGGCTGTTCATGTGCTTTGTCTTTAGACATCTAGCGTCCTTCTTCCCCTTCGCTAACTCGGCCCCAGTGCTGCCTCTTTGTGCCGTTGTAGTGTACTCCGCGAGCCTGCCCCGATTGGCCAGCTGCCTCGCCGACCCTTCTGCGCAATCGCTCCCGCACCTGCTTGGAACGAATCGAGGGTATCGGGTATTCGTACCGCTCCTTCCAGCTGATCTTGCTTATGCGATCCGCGTCATCTTGAGCTCCAGCAGCACCTGCTGATGGTCAGTGCGCCGCTCTGGTGTAGTCACCACCAGTTGATGTACCCGCGAGCTGATGCCCATACGGATATAAAACTTCCCGAACCTGCTGGTTTACTCCTCTCTCAAGGAGGTGTAGTGATCTGCCGGGTCCGTTCTTGTGTCGTCCTCCCCACAGCATACGATTTAGCTCGCATCTGTGAGGCAGTTGTTTGCCACCAGCGAGTCGAGTTCATGGGTTTCCAAACTCCTGGGTTTGAACGCGCTACTTGTGTATCTGTTGGCCGTGTCTTGTAAGCGCAAAAATCGCCCGATATGACCAGCTCCCATGTCACCCCGTCAATGAACCGATCCGGTGTGCTGAAGTAAAATCGTTGAAATGCTCCTGCATTGTGGGGGGGGGGGATTCGTTGACCCACACGATGACTCTTGCAGCGATGGTCGTCAACTGTATTGCCCATAAGTCCAGCCGTACCCGAGTCACTTCGGATCCGCACCTCATGTGAGGCAGAAACCCACTCCTCCCGTCCCTGTCGATGTCACCGGAAACCGCAGGATCTCCTCCAGCTCCCTTGCTTCTTGTATTTTACTCGTGTCTATTGTCGCTGGATCATGGTTCAGTCCCCTAGCCATATCACCCTTCAGGGCCCCCATCGACTGTGCTTGCCAGCTCATCCTAAAAACGCTGAGGTTCTGCGTGACCATACCTGCTATTGTCGGGCCCGCGCCGCTCCACTAGTCCGCGCGAATACCTGCTTCAGCGCTTGCATGGCCGCGAACAGGTCCTGCTCCGGTGGTCCGTCCGCCGTCTTGAGCCGCGGTTCACCCTTCTGGCAGCCTTTACTTCTGGTCGTCAGTGACATCGATCGCTGTCGCCTCTTCAACACCATCGTAGATACCTGCCAGCGCCGGCTAATCGCCGTAGGTCACGCCAGCTCAATACGCCTTCGCCAGCTTGGATTTCTTTAGGAGCTCTGCCAGTTGCGCTGCGAGTAGTTCGTAAATCCCGAGATTTGTGTTCTCTGACCCCCAGCTGAGAAACATGAGCGGCTCTTGGTAGATGTACGCTGTAATGGTGTGTCTGGTCGCGTTCTTCAAGTTGCTTGGCGCGCTGAGTGTGAGTACAATCCTGGGAACTCTGATGTGGTCCTCGTGTTCAACGATTCGCGTTCTGCGTCCCATGCCGCCTCGAGGGCTTGCTGCGCCTATTTCCTATCGATCGTGTTGGGTAGTTGGTCGTACACACCCCTCTCGCCTGTTTGACTTATATTGCCGAATGGAGTGCATTTACCGTCAAACGACCTCAGTGCTGCTTCTCCATCGGCGCGGCATGTCCTCGTCGATTGTCCCTACGTTTTTTCCTCCGACGATGGCGTCCACGGAACGCCAGATTGCACTATTTCTCTGCTGCTTTGTGTTTGGGGGTGAAGCGCCTCTTGTGTCTCAGTCTGCCTCCTCTCTAGTCCCCCTGTCGATGACTCATACATCTTCATCCAGTATTCTGCCTCCACACCGCTGAGGTCCACTGGCGCTTGCGCTTCGAGCTCTCTTCTCGACATCTCGCTGTGTCCCGTTCTCACAAATTCTGTTAGTTCATTTTTCCTCGTGCCTCCGTGATCCAGTATCGTCGCTAGCTGAGGCTTCACTCCCGTAGGGCGACCCCGATTTCTTCACCGTCTCTGTGGTCGTATCCATTGACCCACTCAATTGGTCCAGTCACCAGTCCATGTTGTCGTCGATTTGATCGCCGACCCTGCCCACCTCTCTGTGGCGACTGGGCCTTTGACCTGTCGTCTTTGGTGTCGTGGTGTTGATTGTCGTCGTTCTTTTCTGGTCGAGCCGTCTTGCCTGTCTTACCCGGTGTATTGAGTTCATGGCGCTGCACCGTTTTTAGCGGCTCTGGAAGCTGTCGCATTGGCTTCGTTGTGTAATAGCGGCTCGTGTACAGCTCTCTGTCGTAGTGCACTACCATACGTAGAGGCTGCTCGTCCATTATTGCTGGTGCCTTCGCCTCCTGGAGTTCCTTACGCCACGCGCCCTTCTGAAGCAGCATCTCGCCAGCTGTATTCCACCCCACACTGTTGACTCGCGTCGTCGTTGGTTTGTGGACTGTGTATGTGGTCAAGTTGATCATGCTGTTACCGATCACTACGTAGTTCGGCGCCTGGATGGCCAAGGCTGCTAGTTGTAGCGTACCCGAGTCGCCCTAGAGGTTCCGTGGAAGATTCGCGCTTGGCTCCGAGGAGCTGTTGACAAGTTCCATGAAGAATGACTTGATCTCGCATCCCGTCTCCCTGGCCGTCCGATTCGCGCTCGGACGCCGCATGTCTCGGAGCTCCTGCTTCCTGACCTCCATCGGGATCTCCGTATTCTAGTGTACCAACGCTGCCGCCTGGGTGGTTATCTTGATGTCCTGTGTTGATTGCATCACGTACTCCTTGCCGTTGACGAGCTTGGTCTGAATGACTGCTTCCATAATCGCGTTGTAATGGCAGCTGGCTTTCTCCAGCGTTGTCGCAAGTCGTAACCCAAGCTCCTTGAAAAGTACTTCAAGTGAGCCATCCGATTCGTACATACGTACATTGGTGAACGGGTAAAGATCCTTGGCTTCCGCGTTGGTCTGGAGCTTCGTATCTTGGTTGCAGCTCGCGACTTGAGCATGGTCTTCGTCCACTTGTTCGTCTCCGGCGTCGTCTCCACCCTGGCCTTCGCCGCAGTTCCTACCGCGGTCTCTGATTTGCCCTGCTGGGTTGCCTTCGTCGCTCCGCTCCCCGCTGGCTCCGTTGTTGTTCTGGCTCCCGCCTCCCTTGGCTACTCCGCTCGCTTCTAGTATTCAGGTCCGCCCAGGTTGGTCTCGCAGTCTTCTTGCTTGTCACGGCGGCTCGTTACTTCACCTCCGTCCACCCGTTCTCCTGTTTCTCCTTCTTTTTGTCTCCCTCTGGTTAGATATCTACGTATGAGTCTCGTACCTTTCTCTCTCTGAGTCCCCGTCCTCCGTCTTCTTATGCCTTCTGCCCACGAAGTCTCCCCAAATCCCCGAAGCCTTGCCATGTCCCTGTACGTTGTCGGATCATTATCTTTGTCGGCGTCTCCTCCGTGATATGTAGACAATTCTTCATCCTCAGGTCCTCATCAGGTGCTCAACAGGGGCAGGCGAAGTGGCCTGGTTTGCCACACACCAGGCACGACAGCTGTAGCAGTAGCGACACGTGAGGAACTAGGATCACCTCACCTTTCCAGTTGATGCGGTATACCTCCACCTGCTTTGCCGGGCACGTGGTTCTATTGAAGAGAATCTTCAACTGGAGCGAGTACTTGGAGCACAGCCAAACGTGGCGAGCAAGTACATGTGAAACTGCACTTTGAGCACCCTACACATGAAGCTGGCTAGCTACATTGGTCAAATGAACTGGGAGAGGTTGAGAACCTGTACTAGCAGGGAGTTTGAGTTTTGACCTCCGACCGCCCCTAGCTGCCGCTCCTATACGCTCGCTCTCTCCATTTCCCTCTTGAGCCCGGTGATGTCGGCAAAGGTGAGCACATGATGCCTAAACGGCACTCTGGTCCCATTTCACTTTGCGGCGGTGCTGCCATCGAAGAACACCAGATGTATCGCGTGCGTCGCACTGTTCTACACTGCGACCTCAATCTCCCGGAGCATGTCGTACGCGTGGTATTGCTCTCCACCGTGTGCCCTCGCCGCCCTCAAGACGGCCTCGATGGGCTGGCCCGATGTCAAGTGATCCGTCTACGTTGACGTACGGCCCAGCAGTTGCGCGGCGAGCTCGAATTCCACCTGTGCGACGATCGTGCTCAGAAAGGGCAGGAGGTTCTCTACGTCGAGCACCCCCCCTAGGAATTGCGGGAATAGCCCCACTATCATCGATCCGTTGGAGACGGCCTCGATGAAATTTCATTCGGCCCCGGTTGGCTAACGCAGTTTCGCCGGGAATCCGAACATTTGTGCGTAGTTCTCGAGAATTTTCTTCGTGGATTCCTTCATTACAATTTCATTTGCAAAGCTGAAGGCCGGCCGCTCTATCGAGTGGGTCAGCTGTAGTCCTCCACCCTGATACGTCCATAGGATGATAGACGTGGGGTTGGGGGATTTTGAGCTGGTCTTTGTGCTTCCGGATGAGTTCCGTAATTGCCCGGCTCGACCTGCTCAGAACTCTTAAGATGCCCTGCAGCAGCCGGCGCCGCGCTCGCTTGTCCTAGTTCACCTCGATCACATACCCCACTCAAGTGCGCCATCTCATCCTGCTCGTTCGCGTCCAGATCCGGGTAGCCCTCGTCCGTCTTGTCCGACTTCTCTCGGGTACCGCTGCCTTCGTACGCTCTTGTCAACAAGGATTGGGCCAAAAACCCCGGTCCACTGCGATTCCTGTCGTCGTCATCTGCATCGCCATTTTCAGCGGCTTGTACTCCTTTTCAGGTGTTACCGGGTTACGCTAGGTCATCTGACCTGGCGCTCCAGAAACTTGCTTGGCAGCCTCTGGACTGATGGGTTCCCCGACCGACGTTCTCCTTCGTCCTGCTCGCCGTCCGTCTAGCCATTCCTGTCCTTATCGTCATCGATGCCGCTGAGTATCACCACGTGTGGTTGGCGTCCTCCTTCCTTTTCAACATGGTGTCGAACCTTGTCCTGTTCTCCTCCAGACATGGCTGCGGTTCATCGCCGCCGTCGACGTCGCCCCGCAATGCTCGTCAGGGGCGGGAACCTGTTCGCCACTGGCTGATTCATGCTTTGATCACTAGACCCGTACACTCAAGCCCAGCAGTTGGACCCTTCTGTTGTTTCAAATAGTGGCTCGTTTGGTACTCTTTGACACGAAACGCACAGCTGGTACCTCGACTGCACGTGCTTGCACTCAAATTCGGGATTGGTCAAACCAGATCGGGTACTAGAGGCTTTAGCAAGCAATCGAGGAGGGCGAGTCAGACCGAGGGCTTGTTCTGTTAGAATGTCGATGTTGGAAAGCCTTAGAGAACCTGTGCACGAGAGGCACAGCGGCTGGAGCTCGGGACGAGCCAATGCTCTTTAGATGATTGCTCTGAGCAACCGGTTTTTATAGGCGGCCAATTCATAATTTCCAAACTACAAGACATTGTCTTCCGCCCCTCAGCTATCTGTCTACCGACGTCGGCTCCACATAGCACAAGCAGCGGCGTGGGCCCATCAGCAAGCGCTGTCGTGGTCAACGGTCGCACAACATGACGGTGCGCACTCATTACTGTAGGGAAGCTTTCTCGTCGGAGCGAAAGCTCCTTGTGGGCATTGAAACCTTCAGCCGCATGGTCACAAGCAGCGATTGCGCCCGTGATTTCCAGCACTGAAGAAGAGCATCAATCCATCGTGGATGGAGGATCAAAAGATTTCTGAAATACACTCCACCTATTGCTTTTACACAAGCGGGATCAATGTTGGCACACGTCAGGTTTCTGCTGAAACACCAAGTATCATCTGCTTGTAGGTGGTGCATGAACCAGAATCTCGAGCCACCATCCAAGTTGGCAGGGCTTCTGAGACATCGTCGTGGATGCCAGAACGCGCAGTGTGTGCGCGTTGGACGGACGGGGGCGAAGAGTCGCGGCACGTGGGCGGACGCGCAGGCGTACGTTGATCCTGCGAGTTGTGAGAGCGGAGAAGGCAAAGAGATCACTTCTGTTCACGCAGCGCACTCTACAGGCCAGCTTGCGACCAATGTGAGCAGGTGTGGAGCATCGCGTTCATCACATGAGAGGGGAGGAGAACGAAGTATCTAGCGAACTTTGGATATAGACTTACACCAGACGTGGTAGAGGTACAAAACTCTACTAATCCATGCGCTCGTGAGCGAATTCGATTTTCTTCATTTAATTTTGCTGTATCTGGTTTTATCTCAATAGGAACGCAATATTTGTCCAACGACTTGTTGTCGGGGTGGATGCGGATCATCGATTGGTCATTTGCGGATAAAATTGCACATGTGTGTATGACTGCAAGACGTGCACGGTAGCTTTTCACGTATGTATAGCCACAACCGAGTGCGCGCGCGTACGTTCGTGAGTATGGTAGTGTGTATTTCGAGGTATTTTAAGAAATAATACACCTCTGAGACAAGGGAATATGCACACTCACAAAAAAATCATGTAACTTTTGATCCAGTACGAGTTAGACGCTCCGAGTGTGATAGTGATATGTTTTGCCTGCACGTGCGGTCAAACGTTTGCTCGTGCTGTGAGCGCGAGGCGCGACATTGTCAACGCACCATTGCCGATCCAGTGAATTGTGAAAGAGGCTAAATTAACGCACACCTGCATACAACTCTAGAAATGATTTATCATCAATTGGGAAAGAGTTGTTGTCGTGAGCTTCGCCAATCACTCATTTCTATGGTGATAGGGATGGGGAGGCCGCTTTTGGACATCGAGCGCAGTTGGGTGCAAGGGCTCAGTGTGACTGGCCTCGTTGGCCGCGCCATCACCCCCTCTTCAATCTCTCGACCGAAGCAGTGCGCCACATGTTTTGCCGCCTCGCCACTCGCTCGACAGGTCGCTCATCCGCGCTGTTGGAACGTTGCTCAGGCAAAAACGCAATGTCTTTTCGGGTGAAAAGAAGCGGAACTCAGATGGCTCGATCAGGCTGCAGTCCTACTGGTGAACATGAGACCCAAGGTGCGCAGCACCAATCGCCGGGAGATGGGGGACGGGAGCGTCATGGTGTGGGGAGGAATGAGTCCGAATAGGAAAACAGAATTCGCTATGCTTGTTGACAAGCAGGCGTCGGAGCACAACGTGCACACGGTATCAGAGTACATGTTGCCTAACGCTCACCTCCACTACGTCAATGAACACCTGTTCCACCAGGACGCGCCTCTATTCACATATTAAAGCGCACTAGGTGTTCTTTGAAGATGAGGGCGTGCTGTTGCTTGCGTGTCCTGCTCGCTTACCTGACCTCAAATCGGTCGAAAATCGCTGATCTATCATGTCCAGGGATGTCTACAACGACGACACACAGTACAACTCCATCGCACAACTGAAGATCGCTCTGCTCAGTGCCTGGGACCGCACTCCGCTCAACACTATCAAGACCCTGGTCAACTCGATACACGCCTGCTGCGTTGAAGCGATCAAGAAGAACAGAGGGAAGACGCACTACTAGAAACTACAATCATTCTTACCCGATCACTAATATAGGAATTTGTATGTAGGTATGCGTCAATTTGATCTCTGTCACATTTCACTGGATCGACATTGGTGGGTTGACAATGTCGTGCATCGCCCTCGCGGGGCAGCAACAAGTTCGCCCTCACGAACACGCACAACATATTGTACTAGCAGCGCCTAACTCGGACTTGATCAAAGTTGCAGGGTTTTTTCTTGGTGTGTGCATTCTTTTATCTCATTTGTAAATGATTTGCAACAAATACAAACAGCCCATGGTGACGTAAAAGTGAGGGGGGCATCAAAGAAGGGTATTCAGAGAGAAAGACGCGGTGATGGCTTGGCGTCACTGCCATGCATATTCCCCAGATTTTTTTCACAACTTACTCAACGACGACAATTCCGCGCGCAGACCAATTTGAAAAACAAGCACAATGACACTCAGCCGATCGTTGCACAACACTCGTAATGCCCGTGTTGCGAGATGCCGGTCGCGCCTGCATTGGCTGCGCCTACGTGGACCAGTACTTTACTACAGTAGTACAGTACTGTTCGTTTTAATACCCGGGTTGCGATTTACCAGTCGCGCCTACACTGGCCGTATCTGCGTGTACGCGCACCATTCTAATTAGTCTGTACAGGCTAACATAATACTTACCAAATTCTGACATTTTATCACCATCTGTGTAGATTCTGACTATAAATGTCTAGGAGTTCGACAGAAATGAAGTGGCCACAAACCCGTTCTGAGCTGCGAATTACTGGTCTAACGGATTGAAACAAATCTGACATAGTTTATGAATCTCCACTCACACACACTGAGCTTGTGGGTTTTGAGCAGCAGATGATTAACTTGTGATGAGATTAGCGATTGGGGATGTTGGATAGCATACACGTCATAATCAAATTTCTACCCGTCAAATAGTGCACTAAAGTAATGAGAATGGCGAGTGTACTGGTCGTTTTGTTCTGGGAACTAAACAGTTAGCTAACCGGAATATAGCGATAATAACCGTACCTGTTTATGCACAATTTTATTAATCAGATCAGCGTGGACAAATCTGGAAACAAAGTGAACACCAAACAGGAAATAAAAAACCTGGTGCGTAGGGTTCACCAACGAAAAATATCTGGAGGCGAGGACGGTCCGGAGTACAGGAGACTTGTCGCTAGTGTCGTGCCAACTCGCCTGAGTTATCCAAAGCGTACTTGGCGACGAGCATTTCGCGCGCGGAACATTTTGAAGAAATACAAGCACGACAACACTCAGGCAGCCGTTTTACGACGATTTTTGTCCAATGAGCAAGGAATTTTTGCGCTTTTTTTATAAGTATTGTACTTTATTTGGAACGGACAGGTATTCAAATTCGAAAGTCGCATTACGTATTTAACATCAAGTCTATAAGTCAACTACATATGGAGACGGATCAATACACCCAGTCGTGAAAGTTCAAGTGTATGATGACATAAACCAGTGTAGCCAAGAAAGGTGCAAGATCAGGTGAATCACTTCATCCAATGACAGTCGTGTGCAATTTATGCGAAGATTTGAGCACAAATTGATGAGTTTTAATCGGCTGATGAGAAAATGTTCAAGAAAAATTGATAGTAAATTCAAAGTATCTGTCTGCAAATGGCCACCTTGACTCAGTTCAAGATTTATTTAAGAACGCGAAATGTTTTGAACAGACATTGTTTCGATCACCAAAATATTTATTCCACCAATCAAAGCATCCGAAAAATTACCTCAGCAAGTTGCACTCAAGACGGCGTATTGGAGTGTCCAGGCGTATTGTTTTTTCGTCATGTGTAAGTCAAATTTTGAGTAAAAAGCAGAATTGTGAAAAACGAAAATCAAGACGAGCACGTTTCAAGACTGTCAAAGCGCATGGTCAGATCGCCCTTGATGTTGTTATCAAGATGGTCTTGGTGCGATGCCCATCCGACTAGCCAATGTTGTGTTATCTGCCTCGCAAGAAGAGTCTCAACGATTTCGACTCGACGTGGTCATCGTTTTCGAAATTTATAATTTGCGATTTGACGAACAATCTCAGATTCGAATGCCACAATGTGACGAATTTTTTTTACGTCGCTTTGTCCGAATATCCTGTAAAAGTGGTTTTCTCAATCAGACAAATCAGTTTATTGTGTGAATTATACTGGGCCGATACAGAAGAGTTCTATCACAAAACTTACTACATTTGACACATACCAACTTTGAGAGTGTGCCTCGGCTCATCTGTGACTCACTATATTTGTGGAGACGTTTGGCATTGTCTGTTATGCGTAGTACTATTTGTGGCTGCTTACATTGCCTTCAAAAACACGTATTTTAACATCGCCACTTCTAACACTTTTGGATAAATTTAAATAACTTCAAGCAGGCTCCACATCTGAGGTTGCAAACATATACCTTTATTTATGTATTGTGTTTGTGCATGTTCACACAAGTTTTTG
>SMMQ01002957.1:345-11277 GCA_008271595.1 [Pythium] brassicae (nom. inval.) | reverse complement strand
ACACTCCACTCCTTGATATGAAACTCTACTCGGCAACCCCCTTCCGGCAGTCACACAAGCACGTATGGGCTAACGATATGGACTACCGGCTTGGCATAGCCAAGACCCCGATATATTAGGGCTCAGCCCCGGGTTACTCACTCACTCGCACTCGTACACCCAGACAGAACTCAATGAACGCGCGGCTGGGCAAGCTACACGCACTTGGACGTACAGGCTTACCTTGTCGGCCGGTCGTTCCCTTGAGCGGCTCAGTCCGGAGGGACTTGCGCGGATGAGGGAGGTTTCGGGACTGTATTGTTGGGCTAGCCGCGAGGCCGGCCCTTAAACGGCCTGCTCCCCAACTTAATAGGTGGTGACCTACCAAAACTAATAATCTCCTAATCTGATTCTAATGTGGTGCACACTAGCCTACAAAATGCAATATGCAAAGCGCCAATTCCGGCAGCGTCCGGATATCGCGGTCCGTCCGGATACCGGCTGGGCCGGGTTTCCCTTTGGGGCGGCAAAACGGGGAGCGCGCGCTCGCACTATCTCACACGGCGATACAGGCGCAAATGCCCATTCCAAGGAAGAATGTCCTTGGGAGCGTTTGGGGATGCCCCACGGCCTCTTCAACGCGCCTGCGATGTTCAATCGTCTCGCCAAGCCACTCTTCTGCCCGATGCGAAGGTTCGCGCAGGCTTACTTCGACGACATTTCCGTGCACAGCATCGCACAAGATGGGAAGTCCGATGTGGAGGTTCACATCGAGCACCTTCGCCAGGTGCTGGTTTGCATGAGAGAGAACAAGTTCTATGCAACCATCGAGAAGAGCGTCTTCAGAGCACCCGAGACCCCGATGTTGGGAGACTTTGTCGGTCGCAACGGCGTGTACGCTGTCGGCCGCGACAGCGTACACGCCGATCCCGACAAAGTCGAGACAGACTTAGACTGGTCGGTGCCACGCAGTCCGAGCGACTTGCAGAAGTGGTTGGACCTCGCCAACTACTCGCATCAGTACACAGCGAACTACGCAAACGTGGTTCGCCCTCAGCCGTCGCTACTGAAGAAGGACACATGCTGGCAGTGGTCTGCCGAGCACGATCGTGCTCTCCACGAGGTCAAAGACAGCCTGATGCTAGCGCCGGTGCTGGCACCCCCCCAGACTCGGCGAAGCTGTTCACAGTGGTCTGTGATGCGTCCGACTTTGCGATAGGCCGCGCGCTGATGCAAACTGACGCTGCTGGACGCGACCACGTCATCGCGTTCCATTCACGGCAGCTCAAGGCTGCTAAGAAGAGCCATCCAGTTCACCACAAGTAGCTACTTGCGATGAAGTCCGTTCTTATCAAGTTCCGAGTGCACCTGCTTGGTGCGGAACCGTTCGTGGTCTTCACAGACCACGCATCCTTGCGGACTCCGTCGAGTTCCCCGCATCTGTCGCAGCACATGGCGCGCGGGTTGTCATCCAACGGAGAGTACAACTTCACGATTTAGTGCAAGCCTAGGAGACTCAACGTACTCGCCGACGCGCTTTAGCGTCGGCCGGACTATGAGGTTGCTCATGTCGTCTCGGCTGAGACGTCGTTGCTCGACCACATCAAGGCAGCGTAAGAGACCGACGAGATGACCGTGGGGCTCCTTCGCCAATTCGCGCTAGGTGAAAATGCTAAGGCAAAGCTCTTACCGCGGAGGAGAGCACAGATCAACCGCTTCTCCGCGCAGGATGGGATTCTGTACTTCCAAGTTGGAAGTGTCGAGCAATCGCGCATCGTGGTGCTACAGGATGAAGACATCAAGCACCAGCTTCTGTTCGAACCTCACGACTCGCCTGTTGGTTGTCATCTCAGTCAGGAAAAGACCTACTCGCTCGTCAGCGAGTCGTACTGGTGGCCACACATGTACAAGTGAATTGCCACGTACGTGTAGACGTGCGAGACGTGTCAGCGCGTCTAACCAGCGCCGCACACGGTAGCTCCACTGCAGAGCTTGCAGGTGCCGCAAGACTGCTGGCGCTCAGTCTCGATGGACATCGTCTTTGGTTATCCGAAGGACAAACACGGACACACGAGTGTCGTCGTGTTTCTTGTTCCGCCTGTTCAAGATGGTGCGGCTGGCACAAGTGCGCGAGTACGTATCGGCACTCGACATGCGCGTATCCATTTATATATCGGTGTTCCGGCACCATGGCATGCAGGAGGCATTCGTCTCGGGTCAACCCCACACTTCACGTCGCAAGTGTGGCTCGCTCAGTTCGAGCTTCTCGGCACGAGCCTCGTCATATCGGCGGCAGACCACCCACAGACTGATAGTCAGACCGAGCGCGCGTATTGCTTGGTAGAAGACATTCTGTGCAGCCAATCTGCTGACCAACCTGCTCGCTGGGCCGAGCTGTTGCCGTTGGTGTAGTTCTCCATCAATGCGGTTCACGCATCCACTGGCTTCTTGCCGTTTTTCGTGCCCCCCCCCTACGCGCGCCGCACATCCCACTGACACGCAACGGACGGGGCCCGAGTTAGTGAGGGGAGGGAGTGTTGAACTCCTGGCTGGCGCCGTTCGCGCCAACAGCTGTCCGCAGACAACTGCAGAACTTGGTATCACAGCGCGAAGCTGTGATGCGCCGTGTGAGCGTCGCAATGGTGGATGCCCAGGACAAGCCGAAGGAAAAAGCTGACAAGCATAGATGGAATACCTACATGCATTCAACGTCGGAGGCTTAGTCCTACTGGGCGCGCGCAACCTGCCTACGGGTTGGGTCTCCGCTGTCGGAAGCAGCAAGCTGAGGCCACGCTTCATCGGACCGGTCAAGGTGGCGCACGTTCGTACCCGGCAGCTGCCGCCAGCACTGCAGACGCATCCGACACTTTAAGACGTGATACTTAAGCCGTAACATCAGGCTGCAGACCCTGATGATACTGGCTCGGAGGATAACGGCGCTCAGAAGTGTGGCGTGCCGTCTCAAAGCAAGACTCGGAGCGAGATCGAGCAGAACGCGGCGTCGGATCGCGCCACTACTGGTAGGAGTAAATCGTATGGAGCCCGAGGCTCCGCCGAGTATGGCGCCGGGAGGGAGCACGAGTGGTTCACCTGGCCGAGCGCGTCGAGGCAACCGGCAAAGTAAGCGTTGTTCTGCCAATGCAACTCGGCCATCGCCTGAAGACCCGAGAGTTGGTCTTCCAGGTTCAGAACCTGCTGAAACAGCACCTCACTCACGGCTCGAGTCTCCGCTGCTTCGTCGAACAGCTCTAGGCACCCCACTGAGTGGCAGTCAAGGCGAGACGTGTCTTCGCGACCGCGCTGATCGAAACTCCTCGGTCAGCGCCTCGAGGTCGCTTGCGCGCGCCGCCATCTCCCCAGGACGCGCAAGGGGCGTCAGTCCTTCCATGTGGAAGTACTGCTGGAGCAGCGGACGAAGTCCGGGGGGAGAGATCTCCTTGTGAAGGGGTGGGATTACCCTCACTCGCAAAACTTGTGGCAGAGCCACGAGTCGCTTCTTGCAGATGTGCCGGGACTGGCCGCTGAATTTGATCGAAGGTACCAGCAGCAGCCACAGCCGTAGTCTGTAGTCGCACCCGCAGTGGTCCGACAGGGCGGAGCGGCCGGTTGCCGCGCCGGACGCCTCGTGGAAGCGTCCAACCTAGGGGACTAGTCGCTGGAGTGCTTGGCTCTGGAAGTGGACACCGCAGCCGAGTGCTGCTGCACAGCGGCGGCTGCCGCGCGCGCGTACTGCTCAGGGGAGCCCTTGGGCTGCGTGGAGCGCGCTGATCTGGGTTCGAGTGTCCCGGTGCCAGTCAAAGAATTGGGCGAATATGAACCGCCAGCGTCACTATAGATGCATATCCTCCTCGACAAGCGAGTTAAAGACGTACGTGCCATCGTTCCCCTGCGTTTCCAGCCACTGGAAAAAGTTGCCTTCATTGCCACGGCGACTCTCGCCTTGTGAGAGCATAATCGACACATCGAAGACTTGGCGCACGGTGAGCCTGGCACCCGTGGTCTTGGCGTTTTGCCGGATCACATAGGATGGCGCGGTACTCTGCTGGACCACAAACCACCTCATTTTGGAGCGAGTGCGGGATTTGAATCACGTCTCGGGCCCACCCGCGACTGGTGGTCGATGCCGCACCAGAGCCTCGCGGTTCGGGGCTGCTCTGGCGAGTCGAAGCTGCAGTCGCATCGGGATCGGGCGGTGCCTGGTGCCCGTCCTCGCCGCTGGCGTTGTCGTCGATGTCGACGCTGTCGTCATGACCAGCGCCGCGCGCGGGAAACTCGTCGTCGTCTTCGTCGTCGCTGCCAAAGAGCTCTTGCACGTGAGCGAGTGATGCCACCTGCGGACGAGCTGGAGCAAGTTGCGCAGGCTGGGAGATTGGCGCAACCGAGTTGCTTGACGCAACCGGAGCGGCCTGGTCGCCGCTTGGGGCGGACGGGTGGAGGGGCCTTCTCCTCGTCGCTCTCGCCGAAGTCCACGTCAAGCTCAGTGCGCAGATCTAGCAGGTTGAAGACCAACCACCGGTCAGGAAACAGGCCCATGGTGCGAGCTCTGAAGTTGAGGATGCGATTCACCAACCGTGCTCGATCTCTGGGAGGCTTTCGCGCTCCCATTTGCCACGCCGAAGGCGAGTCGTTCGTGAGAATATTGCTCTCGGACACGCGCAGAGCGCACAGCTTCACATAAAACGGCATAACTCAGATGCAGACCTTCGCGTCGCACCCGCCGCCGACGGCGCACGCTGGTCTTCTGCAGTCTTCTTGGCGTCCGCCACGTTAGTCGCACTCGCTGCGTCACGGCCGGCCGCCTCAGGGCCTTCACTCGAGCGAGCTGCAACCGCTGGACCCGCAGTTGTCGCGTCTGCAGCTACTGCCTCAGAAGTCCCCGTAGGGTCTTCCGCGGTCTTCTCGCCCACTGTGCGCGAGTCGCACCCGCTGCATACGCTTGCCCCTTGGCCGGGGCGCCTTCCGGGTCTTCCGCGGTCTACGCGGTCTACGTCGCGCCCGCTCCGACCGTGTGCGTCGCACCGGCTGCATGCGCAGCCGATGGATGAGCGAGCGCTAAGAGCGCTGCTGCAGCGCTTGGACCTCACCACTCTTTTAACGTCGCTGCAGGCGGCTTCACGCCGGACTGGCATAAATTGCGCGTCACAGCTGAGAGGCGACAGGCGGCATTCTGTATAGTCGGAGACCCACCCACAGGAGTGTGCTCAACGATGAGCGGGCAATCCGGCGATGGAACCTTCGCCTCACCGTTGTCAGAGGTGCCGACCGGCGCGTCCGCAGTATTCTGCCGCGCTTGCGCAGCACCGGTTTGCTGTGTTGCAAGCGCTCTCGTTCGCGAGCTCACACGAGCAGTTTTCTTAGACGTGGGCGATTTCGCGGCAGAGCTCTTGTTCTCGGGTCTCTTGACCATGCTGCTCTGCTTGCGTGCTCGTCGTGCTCTTTAGAAGAAAATGCACTGGAGCCGCAGTTCCTCAGCAAAGTCTCTCCACCCGCCAGGGCGAGTCACAAGCCTGGCTCGGTTGACTGTTAGTCAGACCAACAAGACGGAAATGGACCCCGCCGTCGCTGGTCACTTTTGTGTAAGTGGGGTGTAACCGGGTTCCACGAGTTGGTGTTTCCCACCAACTGGACATATGGTGTAACTACACAACGTGCCATATCCTGCATGGAAGGCAGACACGGGACGCTGGGTCCAAAAAGAGAATTATCCCTTTTTGACAGCGTGAGCAACTCACGGCCTGTGAGCCCATCTCCTGAGGTGTTTATCTTGGATTCATTATGACAGCAGCAACAAAGGAAGATAAGCACACAGAAATACATTCAGTTCTAGTTTTATCTCTTCGAACGCAACTTCGTTTCTAGTTCTCACAGTCTGCGTGCAGACTCAGTAACGGAAGTTTACTTGACACGGAGTGCCTGCGTTCGTACGCTACCTCAAGCAAGGTGCTGTGTTGCCCCCATCACAAAGCATACCCTGGGAAATGGCTATCCGGTATCCAAAACTGTGGCTTTGGATACTCTCTGTAGTAACAAACAGGAACGGGTTCAGGAGACAAGCTTTTCGTATCCGTTTGTGCCATATCTTTATCCATGTACCCCATTGTAAATTTATATAGTACAGGCGAGCCCAACTATATAGATAGATGCGAGGATTAATAGCATTTAACCATTTCACATTTTGCGATGGAGCTGACAGGACTCCATCTCGTGCGTAGAAATAAGCGCTTTGCGCGCGTATTCTGGCGAATGCGTGCGGCAGTGAGAGCGCTGTGTAGCAAGTTTTGCAATGCAGTTTCTGTAGTATCAAATTACAGAAATGAAACCCGTGAAAAAGCGGACACTGACGGCGAAGCGATGCGATGCAGCGAGCCGCGCGTTCGCGTGACGTTTTTTCACCAAGCTCGCGGAGTTGTGCGGCGTCGTTGAAAGCCTGATGGTGGAGCATGGGTTGCGACGAAGTAAATGGGCGCCTTCCAAGACTGACATAAGCCACCTGCACATGTCAAGGCATATGTCAGCTTTTATGTCAATTTTAATCGAGCCCGCCAAAAAAGCCACTTTAAAACGTTGCATAACCGTGGATATGCTGGCAGGCATAAATGCAAACCGCTTGCACTGTGAATGAAGCTATATGCCTCCCTCTCCGCCTGCCCGATCTCTCCCGCCACTCGCTTTCACGAACCAAGATGACGCAAAGCACCCTCCTGTTGCTGTTCGTGGCCGCGGTTGACGCTGAGCGACGCCACTCGAGGCGGCGGCTCTTGTACGAGATTGCACAGGCCGCAGAGTGGCGCGCGATGATGCGCACGCGGCAGCATCTGACCGCAAACTGCCTCGCCGCGCCTGCAGAGTCGGCGTGGGCTACACTCTACCGGCAAGGCGGCGACGTAAACTCTCTGAACAATACAAGCCTCACGAGGTAAGCCTCGTGCATCCCAGCAGCCCGAAAATCGCGCGTGTACTAACGACAGCGAGATGCTGCAAAGATCGGCTTTCCATGAGCTGTTGCATCGCTTCGCTTGGTTCTACACGATCAAGGCGTGGCGTGCACGCGGCGGCAGACCCCTAAGTTCATCTCGCACCACCAAGCCTCTACTAAAGCGCATATTTGGGTTCGGTGACGGCAATAACTTCCGGGTGAGTCAGTGGCGGTGCGCGACATGTTCGTGATGAGCAGGAGCGTCTGACTACTGACATACACGCGGTGATCTGCGCGCAGGTCCAGCAGGCTCCTCAGCAGAACCTGCCAACTCCACGTATACTTGCTGGCTCCACAGCATGCTAGTCACGGAAACGCTGTGCTTCTCCACCGACGGCTGCATCATCAGGCGCAAACACAATTGCCCAGGATCTTGGAATGATGCAGACACTTCAGCGGACGTCAGGGAGAAGATGTTGGAATCCATGCTCCGCGCAGATCAACGGTACGGCGCCGTGTCCGACTCCGCCTTCCCGTGCTCTGCAGGTAAGGTAGATTGTATTCTCACGCCTCCGAAGGAGGGTGATCTCGATCACTTGCTGCCGTCCCGACGACAAGTACCACACGCAGCACACGCAGTCATCACATCTGTCCGTCAGGCGGCAGAGTGGGGGGGGGGAGTATCGACAAGGTGTATCACTGGCTCCACGTACCGCTACCGTACGATACTGAGCTCTGGCGTGTTCGCCTGAGCAACATCTTCAGGCTCTGAACTTCAGGGTTCGGAGAGTCGGTATCTCACAGAACAAGCGCACATTTGCTCGTGAGATGCAGAGGTAGGTCGAAAACAAACGTCAACACGTTCATCCAATTCGTCGATCTCGTGTTTGCGTGTAGCCCTCCTCCTCTCCCTCAAAGATCTCTCACCCTCTCTCGCTGCATTCTCTCCGCCGTCTGCTCGCCTACTTCTTGGTCATCGCGCTGATCAGGAGAAGTTGCTCCTGGGTGCGGAGGTGCGATTCTTCCTTATCGGCGTCGTTCCTACGCCTCCGGCCTACCATCTCGCCGCTGTCTTTCGCGCTATTACCGCTCTTCGCGGCGGCGCTCTTGCTCCTCGTCATGACGGATCTCGATTTTTCTGTCAGCTTCCTCCCACACGAACATAATGAGTTGCAACATGTCTGCCGTTGAACGCGACAACTTGGCTTCCGAGCGCCACGAGCTATTTTTCGCTCCAGCGGCGGCGTTCTCGGCGCGAGCCCGTTTTGCTGAGTGAAGCATGAGCCTAAAGGCGTCGGTGTCTCCGACGTCTACGTTGCGCTTGAGCTCGATTACGCTGAGGTGGTTTGACGCCATGAACATCCTCGGGTAGCGAGCTTGTTCAAGCTCGTCAGCGACTGAAGTGGCAGGTCAGGCATCCGAGCTCGGTGGGTGTATCAGGCGCTAACAGACTAGGCGACACAAAAGCCGCCGCGCCGGTCACGAACTCCGTGGCTCTTGCCTCTGCGTCTCCTTGCGGCTCGCCACCGTCCACCACATTCCGCGCGTCACCCACGCCTTGCGCGAGCTCATTTGAGCCCAGCTTAGACACATCGTTGTACTCGAAGTCGTCGTCAGGACCGTCCTCGAGCTCGAGGACACCAGCGCAGAGGTTTATCGCGTTCTTGACCTCCTTCGCAGTCCTGACGTGGGTAGAAACGGATGGCCCCCTATTAACTTGCGAGTTGAATACACTACTTGAACTTACGCTATAGAATGTCGTGGTCTCGTTCGCACCAACCCTCGCTTTGGCATGCGTTGTATTTCCCCGCGACTTTGCTCCCACTGGTCCTTTCCCAAAGGGAGATCGTCTCGAAGGATGTCCAGTATCCGCGTGACTTCCACCAACGTGTAGTTTGCCACGCCACTATTCTTCCCCATGCGAGCGAGACGATGTGATGGGTGAAAGCGAAGTTGGTAAGTAAGCGAGCGAAAGAGAGGGTAGCAAGCATCACAGGCGCACGCATTTGGGAAGCGATGAATGTTCATTGAAGTTGTACCGCACCCTGGCTTGCGTGGCTTCCCAAGACGCTCCTGTCTGTTGTCATGGGTCGTCTTGGTCCTGGAGATCGTGGTGCTGGCACGTTTGGCTACCGCACTGACACACGAACCAGAGTTGGTCGGCATAGGAAACAATCACCTCTTCCCCTCAAAAGACAGCTCTGCATGTGACAGCGACGAGGCGATGCGCAGAGCCCTGTGTCATCTCTTGGGTCCGGAGAGGAGCCGGGTCGCACAAGTGATTCAGAAACCGCATCGTGCTGCCGAGTCGCTCGGCATCAATGCAGACTCTGCGGCGGCTCCCCGTTCCTTCCGGCACGGCATTCATGAGGAGCAGGTACCAGCGGTTCCGGTGCAGCCCAAGGCACTCCTTCGATACGAGCCGCACCCACCTCAGGTACTCACGAATATTCACACCCTCGTCGATGGCTAGTGTCGCCACCACACATCCCCCCGTCGTGTTGCATCTCCGCGCTAGTGCACCATGTCGGAGCGGCCGGAGTTGTTGCCGCATCCACCGCCATACGAGTCGGCCACGAGTCAGTACGAAGGCGTGCACGTGAAGGTGACTGCGGCGTTCGAGCGCGAGTCGAACCGGCATGGAGTTGAGTAGCCGCAGTCGCTGTACTCAGGGTTCGAAGGTAGCTGGACTTTGTCTGGGCTGTATATGTCGCGCAAGTGCGCAATGTGGGTGGGCCAGCGAGCGGTCTTGGGCAGCGGTTGAGCTACAGGCAGCCCACGTTTTGCCGGCCCCGGCGATTGTTCGGGTGCGTGGTTCTGCCGCGGAAGGTGTTTGCGCCGCTGTTCGCGGAGCTGGTGGCCGTGGCCCTCGAACGAGCTAGCTCGGCGAGTCAATACTGCACGCCACTTTGTTCGTCCGTCGTGAGTCTTCACCATCCGCCGGTCTAGTCTAAAGAGGTGCCGACGAGAGAGGGCTGCAGCAGCATCCAACGTCAGACTTGACGTACCGCGCACGTCAACAGTCTTCGCTTTCTGATTTACTCTTCAGATCGTACCTCCTTTGTTTCAGCCGCTTCTCGTCCCTTCATACGCTCTTTGAGGCGCTCCCGCTCGTCGTCTGAGTCGTCGATGAACACGAGCTCCCTTCTCCTCATTGTGATTGCTTGCTCCTCGGCGTTTTGGTCAACTGAGCCCTCGAACGCTCCGGCGCGTGGAGGGCTCAGCTGGATGTGCCCGGATATGCCCGAATATGTCCGCAGGAATGTTTGCTGTCTATGTGATACAAATCTCGAGGCAAAGGGAATGCCCGCAAACGCTGTGAGGCCGACATAAACCTTGGGGAAGGTGGCGCTTATTCAGACGATTTTTCGGTCTCATGCGGATATGTCAAGGTTTATGTCAACTTAATGTCGACGGATATGTCAAGTTTAATGTGATGTTTAATTAGGGCGACATGTCGGTTTTGGAAGGCGTCCAGTCACAAACTGCTCGCTGAGAGAATGTGTTTGATGTCCTGTGCGTACTGCGGGGTGTGTGTGTTAGATGCCCTGTACATACTGTCGTGGCTGGAGGGCAACTCCTGTTGTTGTGCTGCATACGCGTGGCATGTCGGAATGCATAGGTGTGCGTCACACGAGTTTCATGCGTTGCCGTTTTATCACCATTCCAGAAAATTACGGTGTTACGACAAATGTTTCGTTTTCTTACCAACAAAATTATTCTTGCTCTTTTGTACTAAATTTACTGCAATGGTATTCTAAACTTCATAAAATATTACCATCTAAATAGCTAAGATATTTAGTTATTGCAGTACTGGTAACATACTGATTCTCCAAATACTTCTATCTCGTTATCTCGTTAACGACTCCACGCAGTAGTTCGAAGCCCAACCAGAGGCCCGCTTCAGCGCGACTGCACGCAGCCGAGACTCCGAACTAACCTGATTCTTTGCTTTACCGAGCTGGAGCGTCAATGTCATCGACAACAGTGTCGATTCCATGTACCACCATTGTTCGCGCCGCATCGCAGGTCGGTGC
>SMMQ01002956.1:8469-19100 GCA_008271595.1 [Pythium] brassicae (nom. inval.) | reverse complement strand
CCCCCCCCCCCCCCCCCCCCCCCCCCCCCGTCACTCTACTCGCGCATACAACCACCAGCCAACGTACCACACAATGCCGTACGAGCCTTCCCCCAGCACCTGCAACGCCTTGTACTGCGGCGGGACGTTGAACTCGCAGCCCTTGATCGTGAAGCCCGAGCCCGGCTTCCAGTCGTTCTCGAGCTTGAGCGACAGGCTGCTGCTGTTGTTGCTCCCACTTGCGCTGTGTCGCTGCTCCGGCGCGCGCTCCTGCTTCTCACCGGACCGCGAGCCCGCGTCGTCGGTCGGATCCGGCGCCTGCGCCGTCGCGTGCAACGCGGCGTCGTCCTTGGCGCGGAACGCGAGCACTTCGTCGCAGATGTACTGGCGCAGCGCCGCGAGCGGGAGCGACTGGTTCTCGAACGCAAACTCGAGCGAGTGGCCGAGCGCGAGCGGCGCGATCTCGCCCCACTCGTCCCGGACGCCGTCGAAGAACGGGTGCGCGAGCGCGGCGTCCACCGACACGCGCTCGCGCGGGTTGAAGCACAGCAGGCGCTGGATGAGGTCGCTCGCGTGCGGGCCCGCGCTCCGCGCGAGTTTCTCGAGCGCGCTCGGCGGCGCCGGCGGCAGCGACGAGAGGAACTTGAGCGCGTCCTTCTCGATAAAGTACCCGCGGCGGTCCTTGTCCGGGATCGGGATGACCTTGAACACGCGCGTGAGTTGGTCCATGAAGTCCGTGCCCGGGAACAGCGGCTTGCGCGCGATGAGCTCGCCGAGGATGCAGCCGACCGACCACATGTCCACCGCGCCGTCGTAGCAGCCGTTCGGCGCGAGCATGAGCTCCGGGGGTCGGTACCAGCGCGTGACGACGTACTCGGTCATGGGCGACACGACAGCGGTCGGGGCCGACGCCAGCGAGTCTCCGCTGCCGTCGTCGTTGCTCTGGTGCTCCTTGGGCATCATCCGCGCGAGCCCAAAGTCCGTGATCTGGGCCACGAGCGACGCAGTCAGTACGTCCTTTCCGAGGCTGAGTTGCAATGCAGGAGCATAGCCAAGTACCTTGAGCTCGCAGTCCTTGTTGAGCAGCAGGTTCCCGGGCTTGAGGTCCCGGTGCAGCACGCCGTTGTCGTGCATCGCCTTGACGCCCGAGAGCAGCTGGAACATGATGACGCGGATGTGGCCCTCGGTCAGCGGGCATGAGCTCTGGATGAGCCGGTGCAGGTCCGTGTCCGCGAGCTCCATCATCATGTACAGCTCGTCCTTCTCCTGGCACATGCTCAGGTCCTTGAGCGAGATGATCTATTCGCACATGTGGCCGCCAATCAACGTCAGAGACGCTGTCGTGAAGAACCGCAGCCAGTGCCATAGATTAGCACCTCTCATATCGAACAGCAAACACGTCGTACGTTTTCGTGGGCGCCGAGGCACCGCATGAGGCGGATCTCGCGCAGCGTGTGCGTGGCGTCCCACTCGTCGCCGGCCATGGGCGTGATCTTCTTGATCGCGAGCTTCTCGTCCGTGGCCGTGTTCCGGACCGAGCACACGACGCCGTACGAGCCCTGGCCGATGGCGTCGAGCGGCTTGTACTTGGCGTCGACGTGGAACGCGCAGCCGTTGATCGTGAAGCCGTCGTCGTGCACGACCGGCGCGGCGCGCTCGCGTTTCGCCATGGTTCTTGGGAGGCTTTCTCGAGCGTGGCAGTCGGGGGCGTGCTGCGAGGGCTGGCGCTGGGCGGAAGTCGGGACGGCAAAGCTGCAGGACTGCTCAGATGGGGGGCGACGCGAATCTGCGCATGCACGTTGGTCCGTGGGTGGGGGCAGCCTGCGTCTCGGAAGCGCTCGCGCTCGAGCCCATGAGCTCGCATGAGCGCGCCATGTGAGACGCTGCAAGCGCACTGCGGAGGTTTCGTGTTCGTTTCGGCTCCCTCGAAATAGCGTTTTTCAACTGCCTGTCATGTGAATGATGAGCTGACAGTGAACCACCCAACCTGTCGAGGACTCGTGAGACGTCCAGTGGCGAGGGGCTCCAGCGAGCATGGACAAGCTCATGAGATCACGCTCGCTCGTGTGATTGAAGGAGCGACTCCGTTTTTTCTGCTACTGGGCGCTGCTCAGCGCCAGTTCTCGCTCGTGACTTAGAATGGCAGCTTCCACCACGAGATGAACTCTGCCCAGCTGATCGCGCCACTGGGAGGAGCAGCCACAGAGCGATCATCCTTTGAGCGATTGGTCTCAGAACGCGAAAGCAGGAACGACGCAGCACGCACCTCTGGTCCGAGTCGAACTCCTTCGCGAGGTACTGGAGCTCAATGTCCGAGAGCGGTTCGCCCAGATCCTCTGCGATATCCCGCAACTGCGGGTCACCACGAGACGATCTCGTCACGCGAACACGTGTCAAGTAGGCAGTCACTGCGATCATCCACCACACCTCTTCAATGTCGATGTCCCCGGATCCGTTCTGTGGTGCGAGAGGCAAGGGCGGCATCATCTTGCTTGGTACGAGAGCTGCATCACGCAGGACATGGCGGTTGACTCCCCTTCACCGTACCTGGTCGTAGTCGTCAAAGATCTTTTTGAGCTCTCGCTCGTGCTCCTCCGAGAGCGTTGTCGCCTGCACTTGCAGGTCAGCATCGGGTCTCCAGGGGCGTCTACGACCAAGCTCTGGCTGGCACAAGAAGCTCTAGCTCACACCATCGTTCTTCCTTCTCTTGTCGTGGACTTTGCAAGTGGGGAATGAGCGGCGCAGGGAGGATCTTGAAGCGTCACGATGTGCCTTTTCGCTTGGTTATTAAATTGACAGGATTTTCAGACATGAACGTCCACATTGTTCGACCGAGTTCCACATTTCATCAGATAAAGCAGGAAAAAATCTTTCAGCCGCCAAGATCCCCACAAGCGACTGACCACTTCGCAATCGCCGTCCAACGAGATGAAGCTGCTGCCAACACCCTCGAGCGCCTTCGCGATCGCGCTGGGTCTGCTGGTCCAGGCGCACCAGCACAGCTCCGGGGCCGTCCATGCTCTTGCGCAGCGCAACGTTCGCTGCGACGACCTGGAGCCGCTGACCTGCAAGGTCGAAGACAACCTGCAGAAGCAGTTCCCGTGCAAGGACGGCGAGATCCTCGCGCGGCAGATCGGGTGCTTCGCGTGTGTGGATGAAGCGACGTGCCTGCGCAAGAGCTACGTCCGAGACTCCAAGGCGGCGAAAGCGAACGCCGCGGACCCCGCGAAGGTGGCGATGCCGACATTGAACGCCGCGGACGCGGTCTCTCCTAAGAAAGTAGTGACACGCGCGAACGCTGGCGCTCAGACGCATGCGGCCATTACAGTGAAAGAAGCAGCAGCGACAAAGGCGTCCACTTCTGTGAAGGTGGCGGTGGTCGCCCCAACGAACGCTGCAGCAGCAGCGAAGTCATCGCCACCAGCGGCGTGGATCCGGGCGGCGCCATCCAGTGAGCCGCTCGCAGCGATTGCTGAGACGCAGAAGAAGAAGAACATTACGGTCGCGGACGAGAGAACGAGGGTCTCCGAACTGAGTCTGCCGTTCATGCCGGACGCGCTCAGCGTGGCCGAGTCGGCGCAGTTCAACGGCGTGGACGTCTCGGCGGGCCCGGAGGCGGTGTCCAGCTGGCTGTTCCTGGCGCCGGCGATGATCGTACTCGTGTCGATCGGTATTGCGGTGCGCTCGCGCATTTTGCACAAGCGCGGCGAGACGTTCAAGCGCGTGGCCGACCGCGACCGCGACGACGAGATCAACCCGTTTTGCGACAGCGTGCAGAACCCGCAGGACGACGACGAGGCCGGGGGCGTGGAGTTCGCTCCGCGCTTCACTGTCACGAGCGACGACGACGACGATTCCGGGCACGAGAACCCCGGGCACGAACGCCACGAAGGCGGTCCGCTCGGCTCGCTGGAGGCGCTCGACTCGCAAGAGGCAGGTGGCGAGGCAGCCGACGAAGACACCGCCACGGACGACGGCGGTTTCGCGATCGTCGTGTCGACCTCGTAGCCAGGGAACCGTGTCGTTCTTGTCGCTGCGATTCGACTTCTCTGTACTTATACATCCTCCTCATCAGCCTGCCCCGATCGGATCCGATCCGACTCTGTTCATAGCCGAATCGCAGCGCGCACGATCGCACTCTCCGCACCTCGAGGCTGAGATCATCCACATGCATGCACCAGCGCAAGTCCGTCGTGGCGACGATCTCGGCGGTCTCGCACTTCGCGATCGCGCCGCCTTTGGCTGCCAGTCGAGGCTCAGCAAACAGCTCCACCACCTCCAGCAGTAGCTCCGGTCTCAGCAGCAGGAGTAGCACAAGAGTCAAGATGACGGCGATTACTTCGTCGTATGAACGCGGCGGCGTCGACACTGTGGTATCAGTAGCAGTGGCTGTAGGAGAAGGGGAGGGAGGAGGAACGTGGACGAACATCCCATACAAGGAGCTCACAATCTGCGAGAACATCGGTGGCGGCGGCGTCGCGCTCGTGCACCGCGGCTTTTATCGCCAGCAGTTGGTGGCGGTCAAGACGCTGGTGAGGGTGATGATGATGCGTGGTCGTTCGCTAGCATACGAACAGTTCTCCCGTACTGACCTGCTGCATGGCTTGAATGATGCAGTTCGATCCACGTGTCGACGCAGAACTGAAGCAGGAGTTCATGGACGAGCTCCTGGTGATGAGGTGCGGGCTGTTGTGCGCTCGTTGGCTGCCTTTCTTCCTCTCTTGGTGGTCGAACTCATTCCAGTGCACTTGTCTCTTGCCAAACGCAGCAAACTCCGCCACAAGAATGTCGTGGGGCTCATTGGCGCGTGCACGCAGCCGCCGAACCTCTGCATGGTGATGGAGCTCTGCGAGAGCTCGCTCCACCACGCGCTGCACGCAACGAACCAGTTCTTCAGTGTCCAGCGCTTGGCGCGCATCGCGGTATGGCTAGTAGCGGCGGCCGTCGAGCACCCGTGGCATCTACAGTACTCTGAGCTGATCGTCGCACGGTTGTTTCCGTGTTACGCTGGTGCCTTAGCTGGATGTCGCGAGCGGCATGCGGTATCTGCACTCGCGAGCGCCGGCGGTGATCCACCGGTGCGTGCTCGCCCTTACGACTGTCGATCGATCGTCGAGCGAGATTGCGGCTGTGCCTGACGGTTCTCGTCTGCGTGAACGCGCGTTCCAGCGACCTCAAGAGCCACAACGTGCTCTTGGACAGTAGCGGCACCGCGAAGCTCTGCGACTTCGGGCTCGTATGGTGCGCAAGACGCACTTGAGTATGGTTGTCGCACTCGATCGAACGAGCCGTGAATGATGCTGACACATGCCTCTCTTGGTGCGCATCTGTCCGTGTTTGCTCCCATCGTTCTTCGTCCGGATACTGCAGCACCAAGTTTACGACAGCCGGGACGCCGAGCTACATGCCCCCGGAGCTACTGAGCGGCAAGCCGTTCTCGAAATCCGTCGACGTGTTCATGTTCGGCGTTCTCCTGTGGGAGGTGCGTGCTGTTGTTACCTTCGTGTGTCTTGAGTTCAGCAGTTAGAACAACGCCCCGAGCAGCAGACAATCGCTGCGACACTGACTCGCCTACGCCATGATACGCCGCTACACACTCCGTGCGGACGAGAAGATCTTTGCGCGCGAAGTGCCGTTCCAGGGCCACGATGTCGCCGACATCCGACGTAAGGTGCTGGCGGGCGAGCGCTTCCGCGTGCCGACACTCGACTGCCCCGGGCCGTGCCAGGCGCTAATGCGGCGCTGCTGGGATGGCGAACCGACTCGCCGCCCGACCTTCGACGAGGCCCACGAGATACTCCGCGATGTGGTCGCAGACGTGACGCAGCACGAAGCACACGCGCAACTGCATTGTGGCGGCGCTAGCGGCCGCGAAAGGGGCGGCTATGAAGGCGACGCGCTCGACGGTCTGCTTCGCGGGAGGTAGTTTTGATCCGAGGAGGAGGAGCAGATGCCGAGCATTCTAGCAACGAGAGGCAAGAAAGAGCATACACGTAACAATCCCCACAAACAAGAAGAGTCGGTATCAGCAGGTCGTGTGCGGCATGACGGGGACTGGCGAGTCCTACTGATTTCGAGCGAGACCTGAAGTACGGTCCAGGAAGCACCAATGCGTCGCCGCCACATCCAGGTTGTCAAGCAGGCAGGCTGGCAAGACGCTTGATCCTCGCAGACACCACGATAGATCAAGCCGAGGAAGTTAGCGAAAGAAGCACTGTGTATCACTTCGAGATCGAGGGATCCAGGCAGGAGTCCTAGGATTGATTCATCCTGGAACAGGTTCAAGCCCAAGAACTGGTGTCAGGAGGTCTGCGTTCGGTCAATCAATCACCTTGCGACAAAAACACGCTTTTTATGCTCAGTCAATGATTACCCGTTGATTTTGAACTCTATTTCCCGATAAAAATGATGTACTCGATGCATATCCATTTTCAGTCCCAAGCCAATAAAAATGTCAGCTTACCTGAATGATTTTATTTCCTGCTAACAATGCAATCGTTCTGTATCCGCGAATTATTTGCAGAATACACAGGTGGATACAGAAAAGTGCATCCACAACCCACACAACAAGTCAGCAAGATGTTGACGCGTGCAGTGAACCAGTTCGAGGTGTCCCATACAAAGTCCGAGTCTTCTGGCGTGAACATCGCACCATCCGCACGCTTTGCACCCTTCCGACGACTGACGTCGACACCTCCCTTGGAGCTTCGCACCAAGCCATTCGTAAACCCGACAAGCAGGACCCACGCACCATCACTCTTTTGTTAGACGAGTGCGACTGACGATGGGGTCGTCGCGCGACGCGTTCAGCGTCAAGCGCGTCGTGCTCAACCCGCGCGCGTACTTGCGGCCGTTCGCCGTGTGCGTCCTCGCGCACCACGTGCCGTTCATCGTGGCGTTCGCTGCCATCGCGCGGCCGAGCGGCTACGAGGACTGCGCGCGCCTCGACGGGCTCTTCGACTGGCTGCTGGCGTCCTTCGCGCTGCACACGGCCACGGCCGGGCTCATGATTGCGTCCATCCTGGTCACGTTGTGCCAGCCAGTGTACCGGTTGCGGCGCCCAGAGGTGCGTTAGGGTGGTGGTGGTGGTCGGGACGTCGCTTGCTTGGCCCAACAAATACACGGTGGCGTACTCACGCGGGCGAGCGCGCTGTGTGCCTCAGAACGGCATCATCCTGCTCATCTTCGCGCTGTACGGTGCGAACCTGTTCTGGACGATCTACGGCGAGGCGAACTACCGCTTAGACACGTCCGGGTGCAGCAACGACTCGGACGCGATCCAGGACGCCGCGGACTCGGTCGGGTACATCCAGCACCTCGACTTTGTGATCACGGTCGTCGTCGTTGGGCTCGGCTGCTGCTCGTCGTACCTCTGCGGCGTGCACACGAGCCTTGACATGGCCGAGGCCGAGCAGCGCTGGCAGCGCCGCTGCACGCGCATGTTCCACGCGTTCACGTGCCGGCGCACAGTGCCGAGCAGCAGCAGCTCCAGCGGCACCACCAGCGGTGCTGACAGCGGGCTCGCGGCGCCAGAGCCCCAGAACGACGAGGAGGACATCTTCCAGAGCCTCGGGAAGATCCTCGGCCGGTTCTTCGTCGTGCGGTACAACACGGAGCGGTTCGAGGGCCTGCAGTTCAACGACCTCGCGTTCATGCTCGGGCTCGTGAGCAAGTCCCAGCGGCAGGAGCGGCGCGAGGCCCGCGAGCGCGCAGAGCGCGGCGAGGCCGAGCCCCGCGTGCGGCTGCCCGAGGCGCAGGAGGAGGCCCGGCTGCGCGACCTCGCGTTCTTCGGCAAGCTCGCGATCGGGATCTACGGCTGGCCGATCTACGTCTGGTACTCGCCGTTTTACTGGTTTCGCGTCTTCGGGTGCTTCTCCAAGCCCACGGCCGAGCAGGCGTTCGACCACGACAACGCGCTCCAGGGCAACCGCGCGTCCTTCGTGGGCTACACGGGCATCCGGAGCGAGTCGCTCGTGTACCTCAACTGCTACAACTTTGTCTTCCAGGCGCCGTACTCGATCGTCAAGGACCCGGCGCGGCGCGAGCTCATCATCAGCGTGCGCGGCAGCATGTCGTTCTACGACTTTGTCACCGACGGGCTCGCAAAGGTCTCCAAGATGCTCCCGGACGAGCTCCCGCTCGACGTGCCGAACCGCCACGCCACGCGCACGCACTACGGCATGCTGCGCACGGCGCGGCAGCTCTACGGCGACCTCCAGGTCGGCACGCGCAAGCAGCTCTTCTGGGACTTTGCGGTGCGCCACTGCGCGGCGGCGGGTGCGTGCGACGCCGAAAACGGCAGCAACGGAGCGTGGAAGATCGTCGTGTGCGGCCACTCGATGGGCGCGGGCGTCGGCGCGATCCTGAGCGTGCTGCTCAAGAAGGACTTCCCGACCACGAAGGCGTTCCTGTACGCGCCGCCGATGATGTTCGACCCGGTCACAGCGGCGTGGACCAAGTCGTTCATGACGACCGCTGTGTACGGCGACGACATTGTGCCCCGGCTCTCGATCGCGAACGTCACGCACCTGCGCGACGAGATGGCGACGCACTTCCACGAGGTCGCGTACGAGCCGCTCTTCCGCGTCAAGTACGGCGGGCTGCGTCGCAAGACGCTTGCTGCGCCGGGCTCGAGCGACAGCGTCGAGATCGGCGTCGTCGACGGCGCGGGCGACGCGGTCGGCATGAACGCGACCGCGACCGCGGTCGACAGCGACGACGCGAGCCAGCAGTTCGCGTCGAGCCAGCGCTCGACAACACTCGCGCCGTCGCCCGCGGCGTCGGACGCCGAGCCGACATCAGCGCCCGAACAGTCAGCAGTGAGCACCACGTCGCGGCGCGAAACGCGCGCGAGCCGCGTGCTCGACCTCAACTTTCTGCGCGTGTCGGAGCTGGACGACAGCCAGCACGTGGACGTGCCGGGCGAGATCATCCACATCCAAACCGTCAAGGCGCCGCGCAAGTGCAGCTGCACGGTGGTGCTCGGCGAGCAGCAGCTCACGTACACGGTGCGCGACGCGAGCTACTTCCGGCGCATTTGGGTCAACGCGCGCGCGGTGCAGGACCACATGGTGCACCACTACGATCGGCAGATCGCGCACCTCGTGAACAACTGCATGGACTTTAGCAGCGCCGCGCCCGCGGTCGCGACTGGCGCCGCGGTGACCGGCGCCCACGCGCGCGCGAGCAGCGACTTGAGCGCGTCGTCGTGGATCGAGGCGTCCACGTCGGACGACGCGAGCACCGTCACCCCGTACCGCGAGGTGGACGAGATCGTATAGGTAGAAACGCTAGTGCCCCCATACAAGTGGTGAGTGATCGCAAGAGTCAAGTATTTAAACGCAGTCATGAGTTCAGGTGGCTTGGAAGTGTGCGCTACGCTGGCTGCTGTGGCCTTCGTCATGGGCGAGCGTCGGGATCCTCATCACGTGTCTTCGGGCCGAATGGATGCGTGTCAACGCACTGGTACAGCAACTGGTACAGTGTACCAGGGGGTCATTTTTGCAAAGATTTTGGAGATGAGGGAGCAGCGCATTTCGGAATCCACCAAACAGGAAGAACGAAGACCAAGAAGCGCGACTGACAGGATGGCGGACGCGGTGCTCAAGGACCTCGCGCTGGACGAAGTGGCGTACGTGGAGCTGCTGCGCAAGCTCATCAGCGTCTCGGTGCGTCGCGCGTTGCGGGCGGGTCGAACAACGAATGCGCTGCGAGGGGAACGCTCACGCTGTCTGCATGCTTCGCGCGCTGTGTGACACCACTCTAGGAGAAGGTGCAGAACGCGCCGAGCCTCGGGCTGATCCCGCAGGAGAACGTCGTGTCGAACTTTGTGCTCGCGGAGCTCGAGCCGTACACGGGCAAGCACGGCGGCTTCCTGAGCGTCGAGCGCGTCGAGTTTGTCGCGAACCGCGGGAACGTGATCATCAAGTACCAGCACCCGGACTTTGCGGACAGCGACAAGACGCTCGCGTTCGTTGGCTCGCACATGGACGTGGTGCCGGCGAACCCGGAGGGCTGGGCGCGCGACCCGTTCGCGCTCACGGTCGAGGGCGACAAGCTCTACGGCCGCGGCACGACCGACTGCCTCGGCCACGTCGCGCTCATGACGCGTACGTCTCGGGTCCCCTCTCGCTCTCGTGGGGCGGACGTTGTGGGCTTTAGAGGAGGGGGAGATGCTGACTTGCACGGATGGTTGATTGGCTGTGGATCCGCAGAGCTCTTCCTGCAGCTTGCAAAGACCCAAGTGCGCACCAAGACGCAGGTGGTCGCGGTGCTCATCGCGTCGGAGGAGAACGGCGAGATCCCGGGCGTGGGCGTCGAGACGCTCATGGAGTCCGGCAAGATCGACTTTATCAAGAACGGGCCCGTGATCTGGGTGGACTGCTCGGACAGCCAGCCGTGCATCGGCACGGCTGGCGCGATCACGTGGAGCCTCAAGGCGACGGGCAAGCTCTTCCACAGCGGCCTGCCGAACCTCGGCATGAACGGCATCGAGCTCGGCCTCGACGCGATCACGAAGATCCAGGAGCGCTTCTACGCGGACTTTGGGCCGCTCGAGCAGGAGCGCGAGTACAACTTTTCGTGCCCGTCGACGCTCAAGCCCACGCGCATCGAGTCGTCCACGAACGGCCTCAACCAGATGTACGGACACG
>SMMQ01002955.1:35557-52473 GCA_008271595.1 [Pythium] brassicae (nom. inval.) | reverse complement strand
TAAAATGGATTTGAAAGTACAAGTATTATAGTGCAAGACAGACCTGTGATAAACAATACCCTCGAAAAAGACAGTGAATCCACACCACCATCATTCGCACTTGTACCATCATTCCCTTTCTGTCGATATCTTTTTTACGACAAAAATCCCTCCCCCTCTCTCGCGTGTTGTTTTTCTCCACTCTGATCAAAAACGCTAAAAACGGTGCTCTTGCTTTTTTGTCTGTCGTCATTCCACAACTCGCCCACAGAAACACACGCAGGTCGACAAACAAAACATGCCGCTTTCCACGAACTCTATCGCCACTGCCCCCAGCGCCGGCGCCGCGGACGTCGACACGAGCAACCGACAGCAGGCGCTGCAGCTCAACCTGCAGATCTTGCGCCTTAAAGCCAAGGCTCTCCGCATGCGCGAGGAGAGCGAGAGCGACGCCGAGGACGAGCACATCTCCACAAGCTCCGAGCGCCGGGTGCGCCGCCGTTCCGTCGCGTTCGCGGACGACGACGCGTGCGCGTGCGGACAGGACGACGAGGCGTCTGCTGTCTTCCGCAGCTGCAGCATCGCTTCGCCAGAGGACGAGTTCCGAGCTCCTGACGGTAGCTTCAAGCTCCCGCGTCTGATGCACCCGACGCTCCAGCGCCAGGACGCCGTGCTGAGCCTCAAGCACGAGTACTCGCCGCGTCCGCAGATGTCGCCGCGTATCACGACGTTCGCTGCTCAGTCCTCCTCCCGCGTGCTGCCGTGCGTCATCGCGCGCGCAGTCGCGCTTCGTTTTGTACAGTAAACGCCAGCAGCACGTGTTGTGCTATAGAACTATCGACGACGAGCCGGCCGCACGCTGGAGCGGCTCTGGCCGGGACGGGCGGATGGTCGAATTCCCCCGCTCTCGGGCCCCCGTGCGACGCCGTCACCACTATTTATCGTCGATCTGAAGTCGACCGACAGGAAGCGAGTGAGCTGCACCTGTGAGAGTAGCAGCAGTCAAGCGCCGCTGGAAAAATGGAGAGACACTCGCGTGCCATCGCTCCCATTCGTCACCTGTTCTGGTGCCTCGTGCGCTTTTTCGTCTATTCGCCTCGTGCGTTTACCGACAGCGTGGCTCGAGCGGAGGTGTGTTGAGCACGCGCTAACCAGCATTCTGGTGCGCAGTGTGGGCGACACAGGGACAGAGTTCGTTTGACAAAGCGAAGCGCGACACCACCACACGCGTGCGTCAGTATTGATGATGTTGACGGTCGCCTGCCACATCACAACGCCTTGAACGACTCGGGGGCGCGCGGGTTTGGCGGCTTCGACCGAAAGTTCTTCGGCCGCGCACCACCCTGTCCTGCGTCCTTGCTCCCCTCTTACGCAATTGTGTTGGTGTGTGTGAGAGTGAGTGTGTGTGTGAGTGCAGATACGGAGCAACGCAGCTGCCCAGCAACGCCATGCGCACGAGGTGCGTGTGAAAGCCATTTGAAGTGCTTCCATGCATGGGCTTCCAGCTGAGCCTTTGAACATAAAGTGTCTTACTGTACAGTCCCCGGTTGTGAGGGTCCTGCGTCACGCGTACGCCCCACCAGCTCCGCGGTCGATTCGATGTCGCCACGTCGCTCCCG
Source organism: [Pythium] brassicae (nom. inval.) (assembly GCA_008271595.1). Taxonomy (NCBI): domain Eukaryota; phylum Oomycota; class Peronosporomycetes; order Pythiales; family Pythiaceae; genus Globisporangium; species [Pythium] brassicae (nom. inval.). The sequence continues at coordinate 50,875 of SMMQ01002955.1, read as the reverse complement.
TCCTTCGTGGTTTGCGCTAGCTGAACGAGCGGCGACCACCAGAACAGAAACACACCCACAATCACTCGCTGTTGGTGACCTTGACCGTGATCTCCGAGCTCGGGTCCTCGTTCTTCTTGGCGGCGTCCACCTTGTCGAAGCCCCCCGACGGCTTGGCGAGCGCCGCGAAGAGCGCGAGCTGCAGCGCGCCGAGGAAGAGGTTGACGAGGTTCGGCGTGATCACGAACGAGTCGTCGAGGATGAGCCCGTAGAGCAGCCAGAGCAGGCTGTTGACGAAGCCCGCGGCGACGAGCGCGAACGGCATGAGCGACGCGTTGCGCGTGGCGAGCACCTCGCGCACCTTGGCGAGCGGCGACGCGAACATGACGGCGCACACGGCCATCGAGGCGTAGCCCACGTGGTCCTGCACGACACTCTGCGGCTCGGGGCTCGCGAGCGCGTAGAGCGTGAGCAGTGCGAGCGCCGTCACCGTGGCCGCGCATTTGAGCATCACCGCGCGCGGGCTCGGCGAGTGGCGGTAATAGACCGCGACGTAGAAGAGCGCGAAGCCGAGGCCGACGGCGTTCGTGGCCATGAGCGGGAAGAAGTCGCGGCGCAGCACGCCGTAGAGCCCCCAGCACGCGCAGTTGGCCGCCATGGCCAGCAGCGGCAACAGCTGCAGATTGCCGGTGCTACCGGCGCGCTGCACCGCGCGGATATCCGGCATGAGGCTCGCGAACATGTAGCACGCGGCGAGCGACGCGCCTGCGCGTACGAGCTGCACGGCAACCTCAGCCACCATTTCAAGCAGAAGAGTGTGGAGTCGTGTGTGAAAGACAGAAGTGCCCAGCTGAACTGGATCTGCTTTGAAGTGTTAAACCCGTGTTTTGTCTCTACCAGGTTCTGAGGAGCAAAAACACGAATCGATGTGGTCCACATGCACCATTCAGTCTTCACTGACTTTCGTCACTATCCATTTTCCAGTTACCATGGCGCCAGCGACGTCGCCGTCCAAGCGCGCACTCCCGCCGAGCGCCACGCCGCCGCCGCCGACCGCGAAGAAGCCGCGGCGCAGCCATTCGCCGTCGACGCCGCTGGAGCTGAGCGCCGCCGCCGCTGCGCTCATTCCGGCGCTCGTGTCGCCCACGACGGCGGACGAGGTGGAGCATTTCCTTGAGGTCTGCGTTCAGTGGCAGGCGAACTTGGCGGCGGCAACGCGCGCCATCGAGGCGAAGGCCGCGCAGCTCGAGAAAAACGAGGTGGCGCTCATGCTCAGCAACATGGTCGACACTGTCGAACAGCACGCGAGAGAGGAGAGCGTCACGCAGCGCGAGGCGGAGCTCGAGGCGCTGCGCGCGGCGGTCACGCAGCACGAGCGCGAACTGGAGCGCACGATGCGCCGCGTGCAGCAGGAGCACGAGGAGCGCGACGCGTTCGAGACCCTCGAGCGCCGCGTGCTGGACGACCGCGTCGCTGAGCTCGAGGTGCAGCTTGCGCAGAACAAGGCGCGCGAGGTCGAGAAGGACGACGAGATCACGCGGCTGCGCGCAGAGCAGGACGCGCTGGACGCGACGAGCTGCGTGGTGCCCAAAAGCGAGTGGGCCGCGCACCTCGCGGCGCACCAGCAACTGGGCCACGAAGCCGACGAGTGGCGGCGCCAGTGCGCAGCGCTGCAAGAACAGCTCGACGCCGCGGCGCTCGAGGCGCAGGAGCTTACGCACCGGCTGGCGGCCGCAAAGGCGCAGGACGAGACGCGCGCGTTCGAGGATTTGGAGACGCGCCTGCTGGAAGAGCGCGTCGAGGAGCTCACAGCGCAGCTGCAGAGCGCGGGCGGCGCGGCGCTGACCGAGGCGCTCGAGGGCGCGCAGCTGCAGCTGCGCGCCGCGGAAGCTGAGGCGACTGTGAAGAAGAACGAGGTCGCGCGGCTGCTGAACGACAAGGCCGCGCTCAAGCAGCAGGCCAAGGCGCTCGCGGGTGACCTCAAGGCCGCGGCGCGCGAGGCGGACGCCTGCAGGGCGCAGGTCGCGGAGGAGCGCGCGCGCGCGGCGCAGCTCGCGGCGGCCGCAACGCAGCGACAGGCGGAGCTCGAGGCGCTCGCAGCGCAGCAGAATGCTGACTCGGCGCGGGAGCTGGCGGCTCTGCGTCGAGAGCTTGAGAGCGTGCGCGCGCGGCTCGAGGCGGAGACGAAAGAGCGCGAGGCAGCGGTTGAGGACGCCGTCGCCCGCTTTCAGGAACAGCAGTGTGTTGACCAGTCAGTGAGTGATGGTCGTCGTGACTCCCTGGTCGCCACTGAGCCGACGACGGACGCGCGCGTCGTGCAGCTCGAGCTCGAGAAGCGCGAGATTCTCGATTTTTTTCGCTGCTACTTTGAGGCGTCCGAGACGAAGTGCCGGCAGCTCATGCGCGAGCTCTCGCAGCAGGAAGCAGAGCCGCACAGTGAGGCGCTGGGGCGGATACTGTGAGTGCGTTTGGCGTCGTATTCAAGTGAATTTATTAGCAGCATGCAGCGAAGCGTTGCTGTGGCATGTAGGCATGGAGACAGCCAGGCACCGCAGTGCCGTGTGCGCGTGTGCAGGGTGGTCTCGCTCGCAAGTGCCAGTGAAGCTCTTCCATCATCCGAATCGAGGAGTGTCGATTTTGGGTTTCTCCAAAGTGAAATAATCGAGTATTGCGTTATGTCACAAAAGCGAGTGTGTGGTTCGGGACCACTCGGGACGCGCATTTGACTGGCTGTGGGCTGGTTTGTGTGGACTGGCAGCTCAGGCGACTTGCTTGGTGGCGCGGCGGCATCGGCGGCGCTCAGTTCTCCTTTTCATCCCCCCGATCAGCAGCAGCTTCCTCTCGTCTATCTAGCGAAGATGCCGCGTGGTCCTCGTATGCACCTCAAGCGCATGTCGGCGCCGAAGCACTGGATGCTCGGCAAGCTGGACGGCATCTGGGCACCGCGCCCGTCGTCTGGCCCGCACAAGCTGCGCGAGTGCCTGCCGCTCGTGATCATCCTGCGCAACCGTCTCAAGTACGCGCTCACCAAGCAGGAGGTGATGATGATCTGCCTCCACAAGCAGGTCAAGGTGGACGGCAAGGTCCGCGTGGACCCGAACTTCCCGGCGGGCTTCATGGACGTTGTCGAGCTGGCCAAGTCGGGCGACCAGTTCCGCCTGCTCTACGACACGAAGGGCCGCTTCGTGCTCCACCGCGTGAGCAACGAGGAGAAGAAGTACAAGCTCGCGAAGGTGACCCGCCAGGAGTACACCAAGAAGGCGATCCCGTACGTCGCGACGAACGACGGCCGCACGATTCGCTACCCGGACCCGCTCATCAAGGTCAACGACACGGTCAAGATCGACCTCGAGACGGGCAAGATCGTCGACTTTGTCAAGCTCGAGGCCGGCAACATGGTCATGATCACGCGCGGCCGCAACACGGGCCGTGTGGGCATCCTGCACCACATCGAGAGGTAGGAACACACCTTACTGACTCATCACGAGCTGGGTGTGGTTTGGTAGCGTCGCGGAGCGGCGGTCTCGCCCTCCCGCCTCCAACTGTCTCTTCCGATTCCGCCTCTGGGATCCCGCGCGTGGTAGTGGGTGGCCTCGGGCCTGGCAGCTTGGCAGCGAGCCCAGCGTCTCAGGCCTCCCCCCGCGTTGGGATCCGGTCACCGCGTGGCTGTTCCGAACCGGATCGCTGACTCTTATGATGCGCTTGTGCTTGTGCTCGGCTACAGACACGAGGGCTCGTTCAACATTGCCCACGTGAAGGACTCAGCGGGCCACGACTTCGCCACGCGTCTCGGCAACGTGTTCGTGATCGGCAGCGAGTCGCGCCCGCTGGTGTCGCTGCCGAAGGGCAAGGGCATCAAGCTCTCGATCATCGAGGAGCTCGCCATCCGCGAGAACAAGAACAAGAACTAAGCGGTTTCGCTGGTCTTTAACTTGCGAGTGGAGACACGCAACCCCCAGGAGCGCCGCTGTGGCCTGAGAGGGTCGCGCAGCTCTTGGGGGCCCACGAAAGGAGAACAGTTGTGAGTATTTCAATATAGTCACATGCTACTGAACGAGCTCTCTCTTGCTGTGTGTGTGTGACGTGTCGTCTTCAGGTTGGGAAGAGCTGCCCACTCGCTATGATGCGCACCGGCAGCTTCGGGTCGCCTTGCTCGGTTGCCACGCGCTGCATCTTCGCGAGCACTTGAAAGCTCTCTTCGCCTAGCAAACAGCCGAAGACGACGTGCTTGCCGTCCATTGCCGGCGCCTGCAAATGACCGCAGACACCGCGACATCCAGACGTCGCCGTCAAGTTCTTGGTCGGACTTCTTACTGCACTGTTGCAGTCGGTGATACACTGTAGGAGGTTGGTTTGACGCACCGCCGCAAAGTGGAGATAGAACTGGCTCGTGTTCGTGTCCGGTCCGGCGTTCGCCATCGAGAGCACACCGGCGCCTGTGTGCCGGAGGACAAAGTTCTCGTCCTTGAACGCGCCGCGCGCTGCGTCCGACTCGTGCGGCTCGTCGTCGGGCTGGTCGAAGGTGCTCTCGCCCCCAGTCCCATCATGATTCTGCCAACCAACAGCGTCAGTTGTGTGGTTGATTATGTTGGCACACTGGTGTACTCTGTACACCTGGCAAGGCAGATGACAAAGGAGACACAGACACACAGACACGCTCACCAGAAAGTCTCCAGACTGACAGAACTTGTCTCGCACGACGCGATGGAATAGGCTGCGCACAGGACGACAGCGCTCGGTTGTGAGCCACACTGCCACAGATGTGGAATGGATCCGATACAAACAGCAGCATACCAATGCGAGAACTGACGCCGCTTGCCCGAGACTGCGCTCCGAGTCTCGCCCGTGCACAACCGCCGAAAGTTCTCGCAGGTCTTCGGCACCACATCCACGCGAAGCTGGGAGCATGAAGCGCATGAACTGCTCAGGTTCCAGCCAGATTCTCGCGGTGGAGTCATCCCAAACCTCCCGTCTCCCCCCTCACCTCGACAAGTAGTCGCCCAGCAGAGGATTCACCGACGCTTATGTCGAGAAACACGATCGGATTCAGGCGTCGGTCTCGCTCGAGCTCTCGTGGACGCCGCGCTTCGAGCATCGCGCGTGAGGTGGGTTGTCGTTCTGCCGCCACGAGTCAAAGAAAAGATATAATTGGTCCTCCAGACGTTCTTGTATTGATACTTGTCCTGTAGGTACTTCCTGTATCGATATGAAAGTGGACCTCTGGTGCCTCCATTCTGCAATACCAGTCAGTGTCTGCATGAGCTCGCACGAAGACTCGAGTCGTACGTAGTGCTCTCGCATCACCTCAAGCCTTGTTTCGTAGACTACTGCAAGTCAAGACAAACATCCTTGGCTCGGGATTCTCGCGTCGGGCTGGAGTCGCACGCGCGCGCCAGCTGCTCGAACTGTGAATTCTCTGTCTGCTGCGAGTGACGGTGGGCATCCCTGTTTCTCATCATGACAAAGGAACCTGCGTCACCACTCGAGTACGATGACCAATACAGTAGCTTGTCGGGATCCTCGATCTGCACTCAGTTGCCTGGGTGGCTTGCATGCTGATCTGAACAAGACAAATATCAACGATTGTGTCTGTGTGGCTAACTAGTATCACAGTCGGTTGCAGTCGACTCCTCTCTCTCGAGAGAAGGCCCACGTGGCCTATCTGGATGAAGTTACGTGGCTACCGCCTTGTGATCCGCTCTCGCTGAAGCTTTAGTCACCCCATAGCGTGAGGGAGATGAGGACCTGCACGAGCACGAGGATGCCGACGAGGACCCCGGTGTTGCTGTCCACGTACTATACGTGTCCTCGTAGCTGTACTTCACGTGGACAAAGTCTTTCAGGCGCTGCTAAGAGGCGGCCACGGAGCCTCGCCCCGGGAAGTTGGCCATCGTAGCAGCCGTGCTAGTTCATAATCCCGCTGCTTGGGTGGAGGTCGCGCTGACCCGTCCCGGACGCCACGAGTGACTCGAGCGAGTTGTTGAAAACGTCACGAAAGCACAAGCCAACAGACAGACAGGCAGGCACACTGACCAGGTCACGACTGGTGAATAAGTATCTTCAAGTGAGCCTTTATTTCTTACCTCGTCTTTTTCATTACTAAATATCCAAGGCACTCGACAGTTGGCTGCTTGGCTCTTCAATGGTTCGCAGCAAAGCGGTCGCTGTGCAGCGGAAGCGCCCGCACGGCGACTCCGCCGACGCCAGCGATCCCTCGAGCCACCCACACGAGGCTCATGAGAGCAATGCCCTTAATGGCAATGACTCGGCCACCGAGAGTGACGAAAACGCCGCCAAAGGTGACGACGACAGCGGCACCGGCGACCGCCCGCACAAGCGCGTCGCGCGCGAGGCGCTCCCCGCGTCTCCAGGCACCGAGGCGCCCGCGGAGTCACCAACCCTGGCGCTGAGCTTCCGCGCCGCCTGGACACCCGCTCGCCGCAAGCACGCGCTCGAACTGAGCTGGAGCCCGACGCCTCGTGTATACGCGCTGCTGGCGGCCGCGCTGCAGGGGCTGAGCGGTTGGCCCATCGGGTTGGAGGTCGTCGGCAGCGCGGGGCTCGCGGTGCGGGACGAAGACGGCGCTGTAATAGTAGCGACTGCGCTGACGCTCGATGACCTGTTCCCAGGCTTGGACCGCGAGGGGCAGGGACACCTCCTCCGGCTCGTCGAGCAGGAGCTGCTGCTGCTGGAGGTCGTGATGCACCCCCGAGCATCCGCAGCGCGCACCGAGTTCGTGCTCCGCGCGAGCGTCGCGTGGCGCGAGTACAGCGCAGTTCCGCGGCCCGCGCGGCGTCTCGAGTTCCCGCGCACCCAGCACCGACACCGGCACCGCACCGCCGCGTGTCTCTCGATGCACCAGGCGATGCTCTGGCTGCTCGTGACCGCGCGCGACGCCGACCGTGAGCAGTGCGCGTTCGGTTACTGGCGCGAGGTCGATGCGCTCTTCGCAGACGCATTCGGCCCTGAGCCGCCGCAGGCTGCCAAGGCGTTCGACATCCACGACGTGTACGCGCGCATTGACGTGCAGCGGCAGCTGCGGCGCGACACGAGCAACTACCGGGACGCGGCAGCGGCAGCAGCAGGCGGTACTGCGCTCGTGCCAACGCTGCGGCCGTACCAGGAAGCCGCAGTGTCCTGGATGCTGTCGCGCGAGACCGGCGCTGGGCTCGTCCGCGCCGAGCTGCCGATGCTCGTCCGCTTCCCGCAGCACCACGCAGCGCTCGGCTACGACCCGTTCCGCGCGCGCTTCTACGACGCGGCGGCTGGTGAGAACGACAGCGACAGCGAGAACGGCAGCGACAGCGAGGACGACAGCGAGAGCGACGACCCGTTCTTCCCGGCGGGGCCCGCGTCCGACCTGTCGGCGGTGCGCGGCGGCATCCTCGCTGACGAGATGGGACTCGGGAAGACGGTCGAGGTGATCGCACTCGTGCTGAGCCACCCGTGGCCCGGATCGGCGCCAGTGCGCGTCTCGCAGCACCGCCCACCTGCACCAGCTGCAGCGCGGACGCACGCCGCCAGTAGGCAGCATGGCTGCATCTGCGGCTCGGACGCAGATGACGCGCACGGATGGCTCCAGTGCGCCTGGTGCCCGCGGTGGCACCACCGTCTCTGCACCGGGAACGACGCCAGCGCAGCTGCCACAGCGCCGCCGTTCATGTGCTTCCACTGCCAGCCGGCGTGGCGGCCCGAGCTCGCGTGCAAGACGACGCTGATCGTGTCGCCGGAGGCGATCAGCGACCAGTGGGAGCGCGAGCTCGCGCGCCACGTGCAGCCCGGCGCGCTCAAGGTGCTGCGGTACCCGGGCGTGCGCGCGCTGCACCGCCGCCTCGCGCAGTGGGGGCGCCCATCTTCCGACTGGCAGGTGCTCGCGGACGCCGGGCGGTTCCTCGCGTCGTTCGACGTCATTCTGACGACGTACGAGGTGCTGGGCGCCGACCTGCACCACATCCCGAGCGCCGCGACGCTCGCGCGGCGCGCCAGCACGCGCCAGCGCTCGACCAAGTACGCGTTCCTGGCGTCGCCGCTGCTCTTCCTGCGCTTCTGGCGCGTGTGCATGGACGAAGCGCAGGTCGGCGTCGAGAACACGCAGCTCCGCGCGGCGCTGACTGTCGCGGAACTGCACGCCGAGCTCAAGTGGGTGGTCACTGGCACGCCGTTCTCGACACAACTGGGGGACCTCTACGGCGGTCTCAAGTTCCTGCGCGTCGCGCCGTTCGACGAAGACGCGGCCGGCGCTGCAGTATTTGCAAACGTGCTCGAGCGCGGCTTTGCGCTCGGCGCGTGCAAGCGCCTGCTCGACCTGCTGCTGTGGGACGGGCACAGCGCGGGTGGTCGTCACCGACACCGCGGCGGCGGGCTGCTCTGGCGCACGGGCAAACGCGACGTGCGGCAGCAGCTCGGGCTCCCAGCGCAGACAACCGAGGTCGTCTGGTGCCGCCTGTCGGAGGTCGAGCGCCACTTCTACGACGAGAAGGAGAAGGCGATCATCGCCAAGGTGAACGAGTTCCAGCGCCGGCGCGGGGCCGCGGGCGTCACGGACGCGATCTGGCCGGACCTGCTCGTGCTGCGGCAGATCTGCTGCCACCCGCAGATCGGCAGCGCGCTGGCGGGCTCGGCGCTCTCGCTCCGGAGCGTCGGGCGAACTGCCGGGTCCTCTGGGTCCGGCGTGCTGTCGATGGACGCTTTCCTCCGCGGGCTCATCGTCAAGTGCCGGCGCAAGTGCGAGGAAGCACAACGCAAGCTCCTCGCCGCGCACAACGCGCTCGCGGGCATGGACCTGATCGACGACCAGCGCTTCGCTGCGATGGCCAAGTACCTCGCCTCGCTTCAGCTCATCGAGCGCCACTGGCCGCTCTTCCGCGCCGACATGCTTCCACGCGTCCACATCCTCGTCAACCTCGCGCGCTGTGCCCGCGCGGTCTTCGGGGTCCCAGCGAGTGACGAGAACGACGCGGAGGCGGCGGCGGCGATGTCCGCGCTCGCCACCGCGGACGACAACGCGAAAGAGCACAGTCTTCTACCCGACGTGTCCGCGCTTGCCCGTGCAGTCGACCTGAACGCGAGCGAAGACGCGGCGCGCGCAGGCGCCGACGTGGCGGACGTCGCGCGCGACTGCGACGCGTTGGACGCGAGCGCGCACCGCATCCGGCGCTTCTACCTTAACCAGGCGGAGGTGTCGCACGACGCGGCGCTCGGCGCCTTCCAGGTCGCCACAGCAGCGGTTGACGCCGACGTGCGTGCGTCGCGCGCGAAGCGGCCGGTGCTGTGCAGCGCGAGCCTCTGGTGGCTAGCGGCGCTCGCCGCACTCGAGCGCCACGACGCGGAGCAGGCCGCGGCGCTCGTGACGCGCCTCCGCGCGCGGCTCCTGGCGCTCGACACGCTCTGGGCGCGGCAGCTGTGCAGCAAGTTCAGCTCGCTCGCGGGCTTCCGCGTCGCGTTCCTGGCCGAGCTCGAGGAGCTCGCAACGACGCGCGCAGCGCTGTGCGCCAAGGTGACGACGCTGAGCGCCGCGACGCTGTCGACACCGGACGTCGCGCTCTCAGGCAACTGCGCGCGCTGTCGCGACGGCGGCCGCGGACCCACGTGTGCGCAGTGCAAGCTCGACAATGAGCTCCACGCCTACTGGCAGCACTTGCGAGGGCATCTCACGAGCGCGACGGCGAAGTCTGCGGGCTGGACCGCGACCGCGACAACGTCGCGTCGTGGCGACGCCGCGCGCAACGCGACCGACGACCTGGACGCAGCAGGCGACGTAGACGCGGCTGTCGGCGGCCGAACGCTGGCGACGTCGCCTGTGATGGAGCTCTTCCGCGAGATCGCGGCCACCCCACGCGCTGCGAGCGCCGACACGGACCCGAACGCGCCGACGCTGCAGGACGGGCTCCGCGACGAGCACGAGTTCTGGGGCCGCGTGCAGAAAGAGTGGGCCGCCGCGTCGAAGCTCGTGCAGGTGCAGCGCCAGCGGCTCGGCGCGCTCGACGAGCTCGCGATGGCGACGACGCTCGTGCGGCTGCAGCACGACGGCGAAGTGGTGACAAGCGCGACCGACAAGGGCTACAAGCTCCTGCGGTCCGCGCTGCCGATGAAGCGGCTGGCGGCCAAGGGCGACTACGTGACTGCGGAACTCGAGCTGCACGACAAGATGGCGCAACTCCGCTACTTGGAGCAGCTGGAGCAGCGGAAGCAGCAGCAAGCGGGGGCTGCGGCTGCGTCGCAGGACGCAACAGCCGACGCCCGCGACGCGGCCGCGAGCAAGTGCGTCGTGTGCCTCAACGAGCTCGCGAACGAGCGCGTGATGCTCCCATGCGCGCACGTATTCTGCAAGGGCTGCGTCCAGAAGCTCGTGAAGGCGCGCGCCGCCAGCGGCACCGTGTCGTGCCCCCTGTGCCGCGTCCAGTGCAGCGCAACCAAGGCCACGGTCGTGTTCGAAGACGCGGAGCGTGCGGCCGCCAAGCTCGCGGCCCGGCGACGCGCGTCGACGCGGCCGGTCGCAGACGCGCACGTCATCCTCCAGCGCGGCGGCTTTGGCTCCAAAGTCGACGCGGTTGTGCGCCGCGTGCGCGCGCTCGCGCTCGAGAACGCGTGCGTCAAGTGCCTGCTGTTTACGCAGTGGGGGGACATGGTGCACCTTATCTCGAGCTGTCTCGCGCTCAACGGCGTCGTGTGCTTCGAGTACCGGACCGGCAAGTCGTTTGCGCGTGAGGTGCAGGACTTTAAGGAGTGCACCAGGCCGTGCGTGCTGGCGCTGCCGTTCAAAGTGGGCGCGAACGGGCTCAACCTCGTCGAGGCCACCGAGGTGCTGCTCGTCGAGCCGCTATTGAACACGAGCATCGAGGCGCAGGCGATCAACCGCGTGCACCGCATCGGACAGACGAAGGCGACGCGCGTGCACCGGTTCGTCGTCGACAACTCGGTCGAGGAGCGCATCTTCTGGCTCGGGCAGAAGAACGCGACGCGCGGTACCGTGGCGCGACAGCGCCGTGAGCGTGCTGTCGTCGGCGACGGCGACGACAAGGAGAACAACGCCGACAACGACAGCGACAGCGATAACGACAATGGCGACAGCGACAAGGAGAACAAGGCCGACAACGATGACAACGACACGGTGGAGCGCGCGCCATCAAAGAAGGAGAAGGAGCAACTGTCGCTGAGCGAACTCCACCTGCTGCTGGACGGGAAGCTGAACGACGGCGCGCGACAGAGCGACACGGATGCGACAGGCAACAACGACGGCGACGAGGAAGGCGAGCGGCTGCACCCGTTCTGGGACGACCAGGTTCTCATGAACGGCCGGGCGGTCGCGCGGCTCGAGGCGAAGCAGCGCATCGAGCGGCGACAGGCGGCGGAGCGGCGCGCGCGCGAGCAGAGCGCGGAGCCGCAGGGCGGCGCTCCGCCGCTCACGCACTTATTCGAGCTCGCGCTCAACGTGGCCGTGGCGCACGAGGTCGTGAACCTGGCCGACGCGTCCGAGCTGGAGCAGACGCGCGCGATCTCGACGGAGCTGCTGGCGTTCCACCGCGCGCGGCTGCAGGAAGAGCTGGAGCTCTGGCGCGCTGCTGTGTGAGGTGTGTGTGTGTGTATCCAACCTGTCGACTTAGTGCGTTGCAATCAATAATGGGAGTTGGAAAATCAACGTGCACAAGATGCATCATCCTCATCACTCATCCTCTGTCCTTGCTCGCCTCTATCGGCGCGCTGGGAGGCAGAGCATGCGACCGAGTGCGCGGTGCACTTCAACCTGTCGCACCATCAACCAATCAGCCACGCGCAACAGCACACTCTCTCGTCAGGAGACCCACTCCAAACACACGATTGCTGCGATACAAGTCGCCGCGTACCTGCAGCTGCGGACCAGCGAAGCGCTCGCCGTCGACACATAGCCGATCCGCCGCGTTGTCGGTGCGCAGCGTGAACGCGCGCGTGCGGATGAGTTGCACTTGGGGCTTCCCGACGTGCGACCCCGCGTCGAGGCCCATGAGCATCCGGAGGTGGTTCATGCGTGAGAACGGGCCCGCCATGAGCATGAGGTAGTAGTACCCGTCGTCCATCGCCGCGCCGGGGGCGATGTGGCCGTCGCTGGCAGCGTGCGAGACGCTCATCGCCCAGAAGACGTGGAACGGGCCCGAGATCTCGTTCCACTCATCGCCGGCGTGGGATCCGCTGCCCGTCGACTTAGCGGACGGCGGCTGGGCCTCGCAGCACGCGAGCGCTGGACGCGTCTCGGCTTCTTTCGACGGCGCCGTCGAGTCGCCTCGAGGCGCTTCGTGGTACTTCGCAGGTGGCTGCGTGTCCGCGTCGGAGCTCAGGTACCGCAGCGTGCCGCTGTACTGCTGCCGCCGCGACAGCAGCTTCATGACGGTCGAGATCGCGAAACGCGCGCCGCCGAACGCGCGGTACTTCTCCGAGTCGAGGTCCACGTCCGCGATGAACGCCCACTCGAGCGACAGGAACGAATACATGGTGTCGCCATTGCTGTTGCGCACGCTCGTGACGTCGAGCTCGTTCGCGCTGCCTTTCACGAGCGCGAACGCCGCGCTGAGCGGCTCCATCGCCTCGCCGCTGCGGTAGAGCAGCGAAGCCGCGAGGCCGTTGCCAGAACCCCCGGGCACGATCTGCACCGAGCGAGATGAGCAATGACACGGTGGCTTAAGTCAACAACGCGCCACAAAGTCGATAGCGACTTCAGACGCGTACCCCGAGAGGCTGCTGGATGGCTTGCTCCCAGTCCGGGCGCTGCATGATGCCCTGGACGACTGCAGACAGACAACAGCCGAGTCAGAGTCGACCACTAAGTAGACAACGAAAAAAGAGCGACGACATTGCACCCCCCAAACAGCCCACGCACTCTCCGAGAGGAGCCCGTCGCCACCGACCGCTACGATGCAGTCGTACGCGTTCAGCGGCGCACTCGCCACGATTTCACTCGCGTGGTGCTGTCGCTCCGTCACGACTGCCTCGCACTCGACGTTGCTCTGCTCCAGCACCGGCGCGACGACCGTGTCGTAGATCTGCTTGGCCTTGCCCGGCCCACCGGCAGGGTTGATGAGCACCAAGTACTTCTGCACACACACACACACCCGGGGAGAGCTTGTGAGTACAATCAGCCCAACGACACACACACACTCGCAGCAATGGCTTTGCGTACGCGGCGAGGAAGCTCTGGCGGCTCGTGACCCCCTCCTGCCTCCACTGGACTGGTCGCGTGCACTGAGCGCGGGTCTGCGAGGCTCCGGATCGCGCGCACGACACGCGGCACGAACGTGTCGGCGTCTTCGCCGTCGTAGCGCAGCACCCACTGCACCAGCACGCGCTGCTCAGGCGCGCTGCGCTGGCTCCCGGCGCTCTCCTTGCCGCTCGCATCGGCGGCGTCGAACGCCGGGAGCGTCGCGGACGCCCGGACGCCGGTGCTGGGCTCATTGGCGGCGTCCCTGCGTCCGATGCAAAAGAGCGCGCCGAGGGCCCTGGGAACGCCCCATGCACCGCCACCCGCGCTCTTCGCCCACTCGAGCGCCAGCGGCTTCGAGACACAGCCATAGACGACAAACTCGCGCGCTGCCGCTGCTGAATGCGAGCCGCGGTGGCCCGGGACGAGCGCGCGATGCCCCGCGCCGAGCTCTGCGGCGCCCAGGACGTCGGCCCACGGGATCACCTGCTCTCTCGCTGTCGCCGGCTCCCGAGCGCCGCTCGAGAGCTCGAGTCCGCGCTGCGAGAGGCGCATGCGCTTGACAGCCGCGTCGGCGCCGCTAACCAAGGCGCCGTGCTGGTAGCAGCGGCACTCGACTGCGCGCGACGCGTCCGCGTCCCATGCCGCGCTCAGAAACGCCGCCATGTTCACGAGAGCTTGCGAGCTGTGCGAGGCGGGGCGCGAATCCGGATTTGCGTAGAGAGGCGTGCCTGGCGCGACGGTTCTCGACTGACTGCGAGATCTGGCGAAAGGATTGGAGCCTGGCGACTGCGTCCGGAGAACGGGGAACGAGCGAGCGCATAGCGATTAGTGCCAGCTGCTGCTGCTTCGCTCCTTTCTTCTCGCAGCAGTGACGAGCCGGTCGGTCATCGCGTGCGCGATGGTGATTACGTTGGACGATGCTCCCCCTTCCGCGCTCGTCGATTTGACCACCAAGCTGAGATGGTGATGAACAAAGTTCAGCGGCTGCTCAGTTGTTTTGCAACACCAGCGGTGTGAACATCCAAAACGTATTGCTGGCGCTCTCAGGACCGAAGGTCTGCCTGCGTCTGCGCATGTCGACAGTGCGAGAGGCGAGGAGAGCGACGCGGCGGTGGATCCGAGGGACCATGCAGACACCAAGTCGGAGCCCAAGAGGCTCTTGGAAGAGAGTGTCTGCGACGCTGCGTAATTGTGCGATGAGGCGTTCTGAGCAGCACGGCAGACAGTGTCGTTGCTGAATCGTTGCTGATTTTCAGCAGCAAACAACTCCAACACAAGGAGGAGGAGCTTCAGGAGCTTCAAGGAGTGACTCACTCGCCTGAACTCGCCAACAAGCTGATCCCGACACCCATCGACACGGGAAAAAAAGGAGTTGGAGAAAAGTCACAGGACACTGAACTGTATGAAGCACTTCAGCAGTAAGTAGTACTTTTCAAGCACACGACACAGCAAGGTGCGGTGCTCCGATGACAAGTGAGCCCAACGGCTGGTACTGAACTACTGTATCAACACTCGGTGGCACTCAACTCGGAGGTATGAACGCTCGATCGGCTGGTCGAAGTCGGATGTGCTGCCACCACATTCAACCTCACGCTTGCCGCTGCGACGCCGCGTCTTGCTCGTCCTGCGCGATCTCCCGCAGCTTGTCGACCACGAAGCTCATCTTCACGCGCTCCGACGGCTCTTTCTTCGTCATGAGCTCAATTAGGTTCCTCTGCTTGTCGTTCATCGCGGTTGGTACTGCCGGAAGGAGCCCGCGCTTCACCTTGTAGCGCACCATGGACGGCATCATGTTCCTCCCCCACGGGATGTCGCCGCTCACCACCTCAATGAGGCACATCGCGAACGAGTACACGTCCGACGCGAACGACGGCCGCTTGCCACTGAGGTACTCGGGCGATCGCCAGTGCACCGCCCCCATGCGCTTCACATCGATCTGGACNGCCTCGTTCAGCAGAGCGCTGAGCCCAAAGTCGATCAGCTTCGCCTTGCCGTCCGACCCGACCATGATGTTGTCGCACTTGAGGTCGTTGTGCGCTACGTTGTACGTCTCGTGCAGGTACTCGAGTCCGAGCGCGGCTTCGTACATCTTCTGCCACAGCTTGTGTTCGTTTCCCGGCCGCTTGAGATACGTCAGCAGCTCACCACTGCCCGCGAACTCGCACACG